>JBBPKY010000460.1:0-21026 GCA_038089495.1 Xerocomellus dryophilus
CCCTCCAAAGGATACCACCTTGGAGCTCTGAGTCCTTGACCGTCGAAGGATAACCCTCAACTCACAGCATTTGTCAAAGTGTCCCTTTGACTTCCCCCAAGTCCTTGCCTTCGCCTCTTTGAGCCTATGGTAGTCCCTACCCAGGTCTAGCATAACAAAAGGTCGAAGTTCTCCTGAATGGAGCTACCATTGCTGTAGTCTCCCACCATTGCTCATCGAACCCCTCGCCCATCTCGCTGGTTTCAACCACAAGAAACTACCCCTATAGAATCTTCTCCCGAGCCATCCCGATCAGATCTCGAAGAAGAAACTCTCGACCCTGATACCTTGCTTCTCTCCCCTCAGGAAGAAGAACTCACTCATGACCTCGCCCACCGATTCTCCGCAGGAATATCCATCCCTAGAGAACTGACTCCACCTTCACCAACTCCAACCACCATTGCCCCGCTTTTCCCTCTACCTCCGCCACCACCCCCCACTCCCCTTCTCTCTCACTTTCCTCCACCACCCGCTATGTCCTCCTTGAAACCCACTGAGCTTCGCATCGGAGTGCCTGAGGCCTTCGACGGATCCTATGAAAAAGCCATGCCCTGGCTTAACTCGGTCCAATTCTACCTCCTCGTTAACCAAGGTGTCTACAGTGATGATGCGAAGAAGATCGCCTTCGCCCTCTTGTATATGACCAAAGACTCTGCCCAGACCTGGGCCGCCACCTACTGTCAAGCTGCCATCTCCGGCACAACCATTTCTCTTGGAACCTTCGCCAACTTCATCTCTAAGTTTGAGAAGTCATTCAAACACCACAACGTCACCAGTAACGCCATCTCGTGGCTTTCGACCAAACAAATGGTCAAGAACTCGAAAAACAACACGTACTCCCCCTCCCTCATCGAGTACATCTCCTTGTTTAAAAACAATGTCGCCTTGGCTGAAATCTCTGACGAGAATGTACTAATTGGTTACTTCTCCGCCGGCATTCCCCCCACACTTATGCGCCATATCATGTCCATGGACACCGTCCCTACCAAAGTAGAGGACTGGTACAACAAAGCCGTTTCCTTCCAAACCCAATGGGAACGTGCCGAAGAGATCGCCAAGAGGAATTCCAAATCCTCTTACTAGACTTTCCACCCTTTCTCCTCCCCCGCCAAGTCACGCGACCCCAACGCCATGGACGTCGACGTCATCAAGGTCTCCAAATTAACCCCCGAGGAGCGAAAACGCTGCATCGAAAAGAAACTCTGCTTCCACTGCCGAAAACCTGGCCACACCAGCACCTCCTGCCCTGCCTTCTCCCAGAAACCTCACCCTGCCATTAAGAAGGTAGAAACCGAGGAACTTCCCAAGCTGGAAGATATAGATGAGGACGACGAAACTGTCCAGACTGTAGATTCGGGTTTTTGAAAGGGAGGACTCCTTCGACGCAAGTACCTCCCTCTTCTAGTGCCAATGTATCAGTAAAAGCTACACACTCTATGCAAATCCCCTTGAAACTGATCATCCCTACGCGCACTTTAAAAGCAGTCGAAACCTGAGCACTCATTGACAGCGGTGCTAGCATCAACTGCATCAACTGGGGCTTTGTTCGAAAACATTGCCTACCCACTACCCGCCTCGCCAAACCACTTCACGTTCATAACGCTGACAGCTCGGCAAACTCAAGAGGTCTTATCCTCTTCACCTCTACTTTGTTCATCGAGACTGGAGGAATCAATCAACAAGTAACCTTCCATGTCATCAACCTTGGAAGCGAGAATGCCCTCCTTGGACGCCCCTGGCTAGAAAAAGCAAACCCCTCCATCGACTGGTCCAAAAGAACCCTTTCCCTCAACAAATCCACCGACCAGTCCATGAAACTCTTTGTCATCTCCTCCACAGAGACCAAGCGGTATGAGTCCCGCTTCACACACCCCTCTGACCCCCCTCCCTGCCACGTCAACGTCCATCTCGTCACTGAAAACCACCTCCGCTCTTACAACAGCTGGAGGACCGAAAACCAATTCATCAAAGATACCATCTGAAAAGCTACCCTCGACCATGTAGTTCGAAGTGGATCTCACTTCATTCCCCTCAGATCTCCTCTCGTCGCCAAACTCACCACTGCCACCGAGCTTGCTGCCGCCACCGAGAAGGCAAAACCCAAGAAAACCCTTCCCCCCGAATACTCCGAATTTGCCTCGATATTCTCCAAAGAGGCCAATGACCACGTTCCCCCCTCTCATCCCTATGACCACGAGATCAACCTTGACAACTCCTTCACCCTGAAGATTGGAAAAGTCTATCCTCTCTCTCCTGAGGAATGCCAAGCCACCGAGGCGTTCATCGATGAAAACCTTGCCTCTGGGAAGATCCGTCCTTCCAATTCCCCTCAAGCATCCCCTTTCTTCTTTGTTAAAAAGAAGGATGGCGGTCTCTGCCCATGTCAAGACTACCGCTATGTCAACGAACGCACTATCCGCAATGCCTACCCCCTTCCCTTGATCTCTGACCTAGTCGACAAACTACGAGACGCTAAGGTCTTTATCAAGTTCGACGTTCGCTGGGGGTATAACAATGTCCGTATCAAGGATGGACACCAATGGAAGGCCGCCTTTGTCACCCACAAGGGACTCTTCGAACCCACCATCATGTTCTTCGGCCTGACCAACTCCCCTGCCATGTTCCAGCGATTCATGAACGACTCTTTCCGAGATATGATCGCCAAAGGATGGCTTGTCATCTATATGGACGACCTCCTTATCTTCTCTCCCGATGAATCCCTACACGAGGAGCGTACTAAGTGCGTCCTCAAATGCATGGAGGAGCTCGACCTCCACCGTAAGCTCGAGAAATGTACCTTCGCCACCTCCAAAGTCAAATATCTTGGAATAATTGTCAAGCCCAGACAACTCACCATGGATCCCGTCAAACTAGACAGCATTGCCTCCTGGCCTACGCCTGCCAAAGTCAAAGATGTCAGATCCTTCCTCGGCTTCGCCAACTTCTACTGTCGATTCATCCCTGACTACTCCAACGTCGCTTGCCCTCTCCTTGACCTTACAAAGAAGGACTTTGCCTGGAATTGGACTCCTACATGCCAAAATGCCTTCGACACTCTCAAGCGCCTTTTTCTCACTAAACCTGTCCTTCATCTCCCTAACCTTGCCGCCCCCTTCGCTGTTGCCACCGATGCCTCTTAGTATGCCTCTGGCGCCATCCTCCTCCAAACCGACCCCAACGGTGATTGGCACCCTTGTTCCTACCTCTTCCAGTCCTTCTCCCCCGCCGAATGAAACTATGATATCTACGATTGCAAACTTCTCGCCGTCATCCGCACTCTCAAATCCTGGTGCCATTACCTCCATGGATCTCCTTTCCCAGTACAGGTCTTCACTGACCATAAAAATCTCACATACTTCTGCCAACCGCAAAACCTAAACCTCCGCCAAGCCTGTTGGCTCCTTGATGTCACCGATTTTGACCTCAAAATCATCCATGTCCCTGGAAAACTCCTTGCCGGCCCTGACACTCTCTCCCGCCGCCCTGATCTCCTCCCCAAAGATGATTCTGACAATGAAGGAGTAACTCTTCTACCCCCATCCCTCTTCATTAACCTCATTGACACTGACCTCTCCCGATGCATTGCATCTGCCTCCACCAACGACTCCCTCGTTACCCAAACCCTCCAGTCGTTACAAGAAAATATCCCTGCTACTCTCCATTCCCGCCTTGCCGATTGGAAAATGGAAGGCGGTATTCTCATGTACAAAGGCTGCGTCTATGTTCCCCCCGATGACTCCCTCCGCTGCTCCATCCTCCAACGCTGCCATAATCACGAGACCGCCGGTCACCCTGGCTTCCTTAAAACCCATCAACTTGTCACCGCCAAATTCTGGTGGCCTGGTCTCGCCACCTATGTCTGACAATATGTCGAGGGCTGCACTGTATGCCAGCAAAACAAAGTCAACACTCACCCTACAGTTCCCCCGATCTCCCCTATTAAATCCATCGCCACTTATCCTTTCCAGCAAATTTCCTGTGACCTTATCACTGACCTCCCTATTTCTGCAGGCTTCGATTCCCTATTGGTCGTGGTAGACCATGGGCTTACAAAGGGGGTAATTCTTTGCCCCACTAAGAAATCCATCACCACCAAAGGAATAGCCACTCTTTTCTTCCACAAAGTTTACCTTCGCTTCGGACTTTTTGATAAAGTCATCTCTGATCGAGGCCCTCAATTCACCTCTGCCTTTGCTCAGGAGCTTGGAAAACTCCTAAAATATGACCTTTCCCTCTCCACCGCATATCACCCTCAGTCCGACTGCGAAACGGAACGTGTTAATCAAGAAGTGGAGACGTATCTCCGCATCTTCTGTGGTGCAAACCCCACCTCATGGTCCGATTCTATCTCCCACGCCGAATTTGCCCACAATCACCGCATCCATTCCGTCACCAACCAATCCCCATTCTATCTCATGATGGGATATGAACCTCGTGCCCTTCCCTCAGTGATCGCCGATACTTCCATTCCCGCCATAGAAACTCACCTTAAATCCCTCTCTGCCACCCAAAATGAAGCCCTCGCCACCCACGAACTTGCTCACCAAGTCATGTTCTCTTGCTCTTGCTGCGGTTTCAAACCTTTCGCCAAAGGAGACAAAGTCTGGCTCGAGGCCAGGAACCTGAAACACCTCATATCTAATCCAAAGTTCGCCCTGAAACGTAAAGGCCCCTTCACCATCACTAAAGTCTTATCTCCTATCGTATACCAACTCCACCTTCCAAACACCTGGAAGATACACCCAGTCTTCCATGCTTCCCTTCTATCACCGTACAAGGAGAACTCCGTCCATGGGAAGAACTTCCCTGTGCCACCCCCTGACCTTATTGACGGAGAGGAAGAATACGAAATTGAGAAGATCATTCGCCACTGGGGATCCCCGAAATCTTGCTCCTTCCTGATCCGATGGAAGGGATACTCCGCCGAAGAAGACTCTTGGGTCCCAGAGCGGAACTTGAAACATGCGAAGTCCGCTCTCGCTTCATATAAGAAACTCCACCCCTCCGCATTCTCTCCATCACCCAACTCTCGCTGAAACCACATGTCCTCCAATGCCACCTCTGCCATCTCTTCCATCTCTACAGTTTCATCTCTCCATGATACTATTGTCGATGACATTTCTCATCCTTCATCTACCGAACCTCAAGCAGGATGGGGATCCTCTCCCACTCCTGAACCAGATAGTTTTCCCCCTGTGTCTCTGGCTACAATTACTACTCCTATTCATTCTGTAACCATTCCCCTCTATGCCAATCGCCTCCGTGACGACTTTCCGGACTCCCCAGACATCCTCCACCTCTCCAGTTATCTTCGAGACTCATCCTTCTCCATCGCCATCGACTCTTTCCTTGATATGGGGTCTCCCCTCTTCACTTTACGACGTGCCTTCTTAAAGAACTCCACCCTTCAACTCTTGGCCACCAACCTCACGAACTCTCCCCTGCAGTCGATGCACTCCCACCTTATCAGAGACATTTACCACGACATCGAGGGATCTCTCCTCATGACGATGTACCAGCTTGGAATGCTGGAATTTCTAGACGACATAGACCGTTATATGTGGGAACTCGCCCAGCGCCACTCCCCCAACTCCACCCCTTCTTTCGTTACTGCCCCATCCACGCACACCTCCTTTGTCACTGCCCCCTCCTTGAGGACATCCTTGTCCATCTCTGCCTCCTCGTCCCCTCTTAATACCAAAGAAGAAGCTGTGTACCAACAAATCGAGTCTTGGTGGACAGGCGGTCATGAAATGGTACCACTTCCCCACCCCCACCCCCGTTATAATCAAGCATGCTTTTCGTGCCATCGCCTCGGCCATATGCGTACTGAGTGCCCTGTCTATCAATGCCCTACCTGCCTTAGATGGCAACCCGGCCACACGCAACAGCGATGCCCCCTTCGTCATCTTCCACTGCCACCATCCCCTTCTACTCCATCTCCCTCCTCCTCCTGTCGCTCCTCCGGATCCTCTGGACATTCTCAACCTCCTACATCAACCTCTCGTCGTCCTGCTGGGACTACCAGACATTCTCCAATGCCCATTCCTCCCCCTCGTCGTTCTCATTCCCCATATCCTCGCCCTACTCAGCGCCCCTCTGTTCGTGAACAGTCCCCCATCTCAGATGTATACGAGGACGACAACGCCCTTGGATGGGATCAATTTCCCAGTGAGGTGCAGAGCAACATGTCCGATTCCCCTTGCAGGTCAGTCTGTGGATACTAGAGTTGTCCTGCATCGTTGTCTTGGATATAGTAGGGGGGTAATGTTATGATTTCTTTTCTTTTCCGTTTTCGTCAAAGTTCTATCTCTCACATTCTAGAACCTTCTCCCCGTTCCCAAGGAACACCTTCCGCCTAAACGTAACTTCCATTCTTCACGTTGTGCATGGTTACCTTTATTCCATTCACACTTACCTTTCATGGACGTCTATTTCCGTTCATGCACAGCTTCGCACAGCCTCGTCTCTTCTATCATACAACCCAAGCTTTTCCTTTTATATCCATCTTAGCTATTGTGCTACAAACACTGCTTGGTCCGTGTGCCGTGTCTCCACCTATTTAAGTAGGCGACTCACTGCATGTACAACTTAACTTCGACCTGCTCAATTTATCTTGATGTAGTCCCCAGGATTTCTCTAAGACTTTGCCTTACTTCTGAGTAGGTGCTCCTTGTCTTTACCGCGATTGCTGCTATGTCCCTAGCAGCTCCCCTGGTCTGTGGAAGTCCCAGACACCTCTTGTCCCTCCAAAGGATACCACCTTGGAGCTCTGAGTCCTTGACCGTCGAAGGATAACCCTCAACTCACAGCATTTGTCAAAGTGTCCCTTTGACTTCCCCCAAGTCCTTGCCTTCGCCTCTTTGAGCCTACAGTAGTCCCTACCCGGGTCTAGCGTAACACAAAGACAATGAGTCCAATGAAGAGAGAAAATGACAGGACCAGCAAGAGTTTGGCGAAGAAAGAAAAAGAGGTACACATGCATATAAAGGAGCAACATCATAACATCCATCAATTGAACTCAACTTATCCAGCAACCCACATGTGTTGACTAGAATATTATTTACTGACCAGACACATAGTCTAAAACATCTTCAATACTGATCTTGGCAACATTTGTTGAGGATCAGCAAACAACCCATGCTACTGGTATACTAAGTTACTCACTGAATCACTTCTAGTGCTACTAGGACTGTTTTGTCTAGAAAATACTTATCCCTAGCTCATAGTGTTCTATCCGTGGAGGAAACAGGCAGTTGTCTGGAGAGCCTCTTGTTTTAGAAGTTCTTTGCTTATTTCCTAGAGAGAAATCAGTGGAGCCATCTCCTGGTCCAGCAAGCTACAGAGCATGGTCACTCTCTCCACTACAGAGTTGGAGTACATCAGACTTCGCAATGCTGGACAACACCCGCCTGGCTCTGGTTCTTCTTCAAGGAAATCAGACATCTGCAGAAGGCCTCCATGGAGTTACTCTGCAATAACCAAGCAGCCATCATCTTATGCTGTGATCCACAATTCCAAGCCTAAACCAAGCACATTCAGTGGAAGTACCATTTTGTCTGGGACAACCTGGTCAGAAAAGGAGAAGTGGTGGTCCAATACATCTTCACCAAGGACATGGTGATAGACATACTCACAAAACCCCTCGTGAGTGAACAACACTGGAAGTTTGTTTGAGGTATGGGATTACAGCTATACTCGAGTGGGAGTGACAAAATACCACTAACTCCAGACAGAGCTCTGGTCCTCCAGAGTTACCTTATAGATTTTCTACTCACTCCAGAGTTGTGGACATCAACTCTGGATGCTCCTTCTTCCATTACAGCACAGCATTACTGCTCAGTAATGTCCTTTACACATCTATTACTACACTTTATAATGACCCTTCATCTGACACTTATTGAAGTATGAGCTGTACCTCCACCCATACTATTTAACTTCTTCTTCAAGTTTGCCTATGAACACCTCAGTTGTTTCTGCCCATCTAGGCAGCAGCTGAGGTGAATTACTCTAATTAAATACTTACTCCTGTACTTATTACTGTAGCTCCAGAACACCAGTCATACAGCTCCACCTCAGACTTCCATTTTTGTCACAGTATGATCATGGTGTCACACATTTTGGGTCATAAGACCTGGCCCTTTTGGGTCTGGGAACTCCCCACCCACATGCCAGAACACTTTGTACTCACAAATATGTAATGCACAGCCCTTCAGGCACCCCTGGACCTGCAAGTCCTGACTGTAAGCTGTAGAATACTCTGTAGAGTACTCTAGTAGTAAGTAGTCACTAGTAAAGTAAGGCTACAGTACTATGAAGGTTCAAAATACTCTATGTGTATGTAATGCAGTGGCTATGCAATCCGAATACTGTTTGTATCGAATACTCCCCCTCAAACAGAAGTGGATAACTGCTTTAGTCAAAAAGAATAAAAGGCAATCTAGAACAATATACCTGTCCGAATGTTCCAAAGAACAATTTAAAATCTACGAGAATTGATGAAATGTGAGTGTTCGACGCGTCCGCGCGAGCGGTTACCCGATATGGTAAGTCGCGGCTCGCGTACCGTAGCGCTCCTTGCAGTACTTAGCTATAGCGCGCGGTTGTCCTCGATCGACTCTAACGTCGTCGTCTTCGAGCATCGCGCCTCCATCACGCATACGACGTGTCCGCCGCATTCAATTCGCCCGATACGGCCTCGACGCGGCCGCCCGATCTGGTAAGCCCTTCTCGAGCTGCTGAGGTCTCGAGCTGTCCACGTCGACGCGGTGAGCCGACATAACCGGTGAGCGATATGGGATATTCGGGAGGTGGTTCGGTTTGTCCTGGTGCGTCCGTTCTGGTGCGCGTGGGCTGTCCGTGCTGACTTGACTCGTCTTCAGCCAGCGGATCCGTTTCGACTCGTTTCGAGTCGCGGCGTGCTCCGCTCGTTGCGCCATCCATCCGGCACCCTTCCCCATCCATATCGAAGCTGTCGCCATCTCCATTGCTCCCAATCTCCCTCGTCGTCTCCCAATCCGACTCGCTCCCCCAAATGGCCTCCTGGCCCTCTACCGCGCTCGTATCGTCGACGCGCTCGTTCTTCTCGCTTCCTGGACGTATCCCAACGCGTCCAGCGTCTCCAACAACCTTCCGGCGCCCCCAATAGACCTCGGCGCCTCTCGACTCCCCCTGCAGCTCAAAGTGGTCTCCTGGCCCTGTGTGGCAACTTGGCGCGTTCGTATTGCCGCCGCCGTCGTTATCGTCGCCTCTGGGGCCTTCCCGGATGCTCTGGACGTCTTCCGGTCCAGCCGCTTCGTCGTCTGGCTCGTCCGGCTCGTCTCGAGCTCACCCTGGTGAGTACTCTCGACTTCTCTGCTCCTAGCGTTCGCTGTTGCGTTCCGACGCGTTCCGCAGGCTCTTCGGCCTCTTCCCAACGTCCTCGACACGTCCTGGAGCTGTTGACGCGTGCGCTTCGTCGTCCGCGTCCTCTGGCTCGCCTCGAGCTATCCTAGGTGGGATCTCTCTACCTTTTCATTCCGAGCGTTCGTAGACTCGTTCTGACGCGTTCTGCAGCTTCCTCAACCGCTTCTTAGCGTCCCCGTCGCATCGCGATGGAATCCATTCACCTGACCGTCGAGTACGCTTTGATTCCTTCTGAGCTAAGTTGCCATGTCTACTCATGAAACGAGTCAAACACCAATTTTCAAGGCCTCCCGGCAGAGGCTGGGACTGCGAAAAAGCGCTCTGGTGATGAGGGATGCTCCGAATCCGAAGGGCAGGCCCCTCAACGAAACGAAAGGTGATTGTCGGGTTGGGCGACGAGATTGAGGGGGTGGAGCTGTAAAAAGTGTGTAGTGACAATGGTCTAGAAATTTCCTTATTGCCTTACTCCATAAAATGTTTCTCGCATTCTTGATCTGTCATCCTGTGAGTGTTGGTCAATAGATCTATTGTGTGTGGCACTTACGTTTTCCCCAAGGGGAGTCGGGGATTAGCGCGCATAGCGCCACTACGATCAAGTTGCTTGTGGTTGATTCGAACTCCGACTACGTCACACTTCTTCGCCTTTTCCCCTATCTTCTCAACCTGCAATGTCTATTCCACTCCCAGCCCTCCCATTTCCTGGTGCTCCAGTCCTCCCACCTCCGCCTGCAGACCCACCCACTACCAAAGATGTCCTTGATGCTCGCCGGCTGTACATCCATGTTGACTACCTTCATGCAAATCCTGGTATGTATTTCCACCCCTAACTATGCTCATTTATTCCTGACAATGTCCAATGGCAGTTGGGGATGAGGGCCCAAGTGCTGATGATGTTGAAAACACTCGTACCTACTTCCGTCGAGTGCTAGGTGCACCCTTAGTGCATGGTTGGGGCCCTATGGATCTTCAAGCAATAGATGTACAGGTTGCAGTCAATGCACTCCAGTCCATTCAACAACAGTTGAATGGCATGCAACAGCAATTGAGCAATATGGAACAACAATTGGATCAATTTGGACAGCTTACCAGGATTGGTTGCTGATCTGGCAGACACTTCATATTAGGTCTGCATTAGCATTTGCTGTTGTCCTGTTTTTATTTTTCATATTCACATTTGAAGGCATACAACTGAAGTTGTGATAATGGAGACCTTAAAAGATAAAGAGCAGGTGGCATGACAAGCTATCAAGGGAAGGGTTACTAGGTATTGTAAGTTTGAGTAGGTGGACTATGCAAGGAATATAATAAAGCCCTGCATTTTGCCCAAAACATTGACTGACTCAATGGTACTTGATTTGCAAACATGATAGCACATTTCCATACTACCTCGGGAGAAAGTCCGAGCTGATCTCTACTGCAAGAAAACATCCAATGACCACCCATGCGTCGCAACCCCATCTCGAGGGTCCAAAGACACTCGTGAACTGCTTCGCTACATGAAGAAGCAGATCAGCAACGACACATCAAACGCGCCGACACAACACTCACGTGTACGAATTCTGAAATGCATCTAAACAACGTTGCTAGTAGGCTTGGGGTCATCAGAACAATCAGAAGGGGAGCCATGGTGGCGCTGCGAACTGATCTCCGTCGGCCTGGCGCTATGCAAAATGGGATCGATCGAGGGAACGGCCGTCGGATGGAGCGCGCGTGCATTCTGGGAGGGTCGAGGACGCGAGGGCTTTGAAGTCGGTTTCGGAAGGTCGGAACTACCAGAAGGGAAGCCTGGAGGACAAGTGTTAGCCGAGCTGCCTCTACGAGACGCTGCAAAACGAGAGTGCTTTCCAGTGGGTTTACGACGGTCTCCAACATCAACAGGGATGGGAAGAAACTCAGTCGGCTCGGGGAGGTTTGAAAGCACAGAGGTGAATCCAAAGGTAACAGCACCCTGACTATCGTTGCCACCAGCGACCGTGTCGTCACGGACAGCAATTTCTGGGACGACCCCAGCAGCGGCAATGCCAAGGAATAGGAATGCAGGAAGCGACAAGGTAACGCGCATAATGATCAGGGAGGGCGGGCTGGTGATACGAAGGAAAGACCGAAGTCGATGAGGAGCGTTCGACTGGGGACTCTAGAGAAGTTGGGGTGGTTTTCAGCGCAGACCGTTTGCCCTTTTATATATTCAAAGAAACGGAACATCAACTGCATACAGAGGGCATTGGATTATGCAGCTGCATTGCAGTAGGATTGCCAGTTTCATGGACCCATGACGGCATCAACCTTGAGCGATCGCGTGAATTCGATCACTACACGTTTATCAGAACCCGAGAGGCACAAAGAAGCTCAATACGGATGTTCGACCCAAATCGATTTCAGAGGATAATGCGCCATCTCCGGCAATGGCAGGGCGGGTAACTTTCCCAGTGGGTGCATTACCGCCTCGTATTTCCGGTAATCGGTCGTACGAATGGACAAACCAGAGGCAGCTTGTGCTATGCACCACGCATTGTCGATTACCTATCATCAGGTGGGCTGAAACATCCACGATGAGTTGCAACTCACAAAGTCAGATCGCGCCAATCCCGGAGGTTCCCGTGGCGCTGGTCCTCTACTATGGTTCCATGAGTTGTGACGCACCGGCAGGTTACGCATAGAACTACGAGGACCGTCGATCGCAATGTAGCGCGCAATGGGAAGACAAGTTTGGACAAATCAACAAATGTCAACAGCCATCCATCAGAGCCAAAACATCCGCGACACAGCGCCCATTCGA
Organism: Xerocomellus dryophilus; assembly: GCA_038089495.1. NCBI lineage: Eukaryota > Fungi > Basidiomycota > Agaricomycetes > Boletales > Boletaceae > Xerocomellus > Xerocomellus dryophilus. The sequence goes on from JBBPKY010000460.1 coordinate 12,221, forward strand.
CTCAATATTATCCCAGTCATTTACGACACGCGCTCTTGGATTTGCCATGGTGTTGTCCCACTGGTCCGTTACCTCACGAGAAAGTACAAGGTATTCTATACATACGACCGTAAGATCAAAAACAGTGCCCCGGGGTATTGACGATCTGCAGAAAGGAAATCAACATCTAAAAGCCGACAGAAGAGGAATGTGAAATTTTCCCGAGAGCACGCGCACCAGCCAAGTTCGGTAAGCATGAGGAGTTTATAGCTTGGAAGTTGGATAGAGGCCGTTCAGTATGCGGACATTATCGACTATTCGACCAAGTGATTTCATGCGTCACCCTACCCACATGGGACCCAACCACATATACGTAACCCATCGATTCCGTGATTCAGTTGCTCTATGAACTGACGCGAATTCAAAACTTCTGAACTGCTCCCGATATCCCGTAGGTAAGCCATCCCGTCTCCTATTTTTCACTCTTGATCACGCGCTTTGTATTGATCGGACGTTTGGCGCGTTCGTTGTAGGTTTTCATCGGCTTGCGGTGGCGACGTCCTTGTCCAGCTCCACCCCGATCAAGAGCGCCACATCGAGTCTTTTGGAGATGATTTCCAGAAGCCGGGTTCCTTTCATTTGGGCGAGGTCGCGTCTGCGTATTGTGTAACCCTGATCGTATCCTCTCGTCCGCGGCGGCGCCTTGATCTAGCTACTCCTAACGTCACTTGACCGTGATCATCCCCCAAGTGGCGTCAAGTTCACGATCGTCCACTCAATTCGAACCATCGTCGCCTCCACCCGGGTTTCGGTGCTAGCATCCAAGTGAGACGGAACAACCATCAGTAGCAGGCTTTGGACTTGCTGGTGCCGGTTCGAGGTGGCCTTACGCACTCTGGGTCGCCTTTTCGTTAGCGGAACAGACACATTGACGACGCTTGGCGTTTAATTGCGAGCCTAGCTCATCTCCTCGTCCTTTCTGATTCCACGGATCCCGAGCCGACGGGTCCTCTCCGAGGAGGTGTAGTTTGTACATCGCTAGTCCTCGAGAGAATGTACAAGGTCCCGCTGTACTCTGGTAGTCATCTCGGCTTCTGTAGTTCTGGGACGTACAGGAACAACAACGACCGAGTATAGATGTCATGCGCTTGTCTATCCAGAGCAACGTTTCGTAAACGCATCACGGTAAGCGCAGCCCCTATCAGTAGGTCTTGCACAGGCGCATCAGCGGGAGAAGCTCGGTTCCCATCCCCCTGTTGAAGACGCCTTCCATAAATCGAATGCTGTCACTTGTCTAGTCTCCTTTCGTCCACCTCTGATCGCGTGCTGCGTGCCTTGCCACCGCACGCAATGGTTTCCCGACCGGCGAAGAGGCTGTGAGCGCTGGCGCTGTGCCGCTCTCCCCGGGCCCCCCGTCGTAACTCGTTTCGGATGCTTTAATTGCCGGCGAGGTGGGACGCGTACGTACGAGTGGAGGTGCCTATAAGTGACAAGCGGCGACCAGGTTCGTTTCATCTCCACTTGCGCCCATACGCTCCCACTGGGACTCGTTGCTCTCTACGACTGGGTCGTGGGTCTTGTATTTGACGGCGGACGATTATAACGGTCGTCCCTGTTTCTGAACCCACACGTCTCCAAGTCTTTTCTATCGAAGCGCCACCGTCCGACGTCGACGATCTAGGTCACCCCATCGATATGATCAAACTATCCTACATCTTTTGTACGCCCAGGCATATCAAGGTGCCCGGCGAATCGAGACGCGCGTTAGCGCGCCAACGATCGCAAGAGTTGTGAGTTCGAGCGCGCTGGGGTGGACGGACGCGTCCATGCCAGCGTTTCAACATGTGATCCGATGTGATTCTGACGCGCGCTTATTCACTCTAGTGCGAGTGCAGGCGGGATACCGTCGCCTTGGCAAGTGAATTTATCAGAGATTCGAAAGTCGCTCGAATACGAGCGCACGGGCCAACGCGCCTGATCATGAATGCATCCTATTAAAGCGTCGTCACTGCGGAAAGGAAGACCAAAGATTAGAGGATGGGAAGGAGGTCTCGGGGTCAATATCGGAATTGCAATAGGCAGGGAAGATAAAGTGTAGCTTTAGCATTGGATTGTCAACATAACTAGTTGAACACGCAGTCATCAGACGGTCAACTTGTTCGATGACTGTTTCTTGGCAGGTTTCGCGCGACGACCCTTGTCGCGCAAGATGGCATGTCCGGCTTCCCTCCGCTGCGCCAACTCCGCCTCGACCTGATCCAAATCGCGTGCATCGAGGGCCCTCCTCTTTGCGATCGACTGCAAAATCTTGTCCCTGCGGACATGGCCTGTCAACCGCCACGTCTTGCTCCCGGCTTGGGACATGCGAATCAACTCGTGACGCCTCATGCGGGAGACCAGCTTGAGCGCGAATCGCTCCTCCAACCACTTTTCCCGCTTCGTCCGCTCCAACTTGTCCATGTCCTCCATGTCCTGGGGATAGTAGAACGGGTCGACGAGACCAACGACGGCGCGCTTGTACGTGCGGTGTGAGCCGACGGGTCTGAGGCCCAGCTGGGTGCGACGCAATGGCGAGATGTAGTTGGCCGTGCGAATGTAGGTCGTCTTGACGCCATAGACGGCCGAGAGGTACGAGCGCACGTCCGTCTTGGTGACCGAGGGCGGGATGCGGAAGGTGGCCTCGTAGGGGTTGTAGGGTTTGCCGCTGGGCGTGTGGTTGCGGACCAGCTTGAAGACGGTGTTGGGGAGGTAGATTTTTTGGCCGACGACGCGGGAGGCGACGATGCCGCGGAGACGGGCGCGGCGGGCGTTGAGGGCGTCGAGCCACTCGGCGGGGGTGGGGACGCGGCCGTCTTTCTGGCGGAGATTGCCCTTGGCGAGCTGGCGCATGTAGGTGGCGTGCTCGGTGGGGGTGAGCGGGCTGCCGGGCGGGGGCAGGAGCGCGGGGGGCTTCTTGAGCCGGCGTGCGCGGACGGCGAGCGGGGTGGAGGCGTCGCGGGCGGCGGCTGCATGGGGCGGGAGGGCCGTGCTGGCGTAGAGCCGACGCAGGACGTGCGCGACGTGCATGGCGGTGGACGAAAACATCGCAGCACCGTTTTCATGTAGTCACGTGTCACGTGTGCTTCTGACCATGGCCCCCTCCTGCGGTCGCCTTTGTCGCTTTTTCAACGCGCTGTTTGCCCCCCTGGCAGCGATCGCAGCCTTCTCATGCCTCCTCACCTTTCTCCTCATCCTCTACCAACCCACGCCCGGCCCTGGCGTTCTGCAGCGGCTCGGATGGCAGTCCTGGGATGCAGTCACCACCGCCGACTATTTCCAGACCGGAGACCCGCAGGACCAGCCGTCGACGGACACAGCCTGGTGGAACGTGACGGCCCCAGGAGAGGACCCCTCGAGCTACCCCTCGGACGCATGGGTGCCTCTTTGGCCCCATGACACCGGACGTGCGTTCCGTCCCACCCATCCCGTTCCCTCCGCTCACCCCGACCTTGCCAGTATCCGAGATAGCAATAACCAGGTGTATGATGCCCCCCGAGCTCGTCGGCGACATGTGTGCGCCCGACACGAGCGCCGAACGGGACGCTATCAAGGGAAAGTGGGTGCGCGTCGATCGGGACTTGAACGAGGAGACTGGGATCTGGAATTTGGTGAGACCCCGTATGCGTGCATGCGGCCCGCGCTGACGTGCGCCACAGAATATATACTATAGACGAACGAGACGTCTCGATATCCCTCTCATCACCGATCTTCAGCTCCTCCCGCCAGGGGAGGTGCCTACCCCCCTGACAGACCCGTGGGTCAAAGTCGACCATTCGATCCGCGACGGCGTCATGCGTGCAGATCCACTTTATTTGTGGTACAAGACCGGCAAAACGATGCAGGAGATGAATGCAGAGGAGAAAAACAACATCATCACCGAGATCGACGTTCTGTTTGGCGAAGATCGCGCTTGGTTTGGGTTTGACAAGCTGGAGCCGCCGGTCACTCCAGAACAGGAGGGCCGCGTATCCAGCGTCTTTGTTACTTATCGAAGGGGCGTCAAACGTAAGTCGACATCAACCGCATGCTCGCGTGCTCGTTGAAGCACCCTCATCAGCCGTTCCACGCGCGCCTCCACTTCATTTTTCACAAGACGGTCGCTTCAGGATTCTTCAGGTCGCTGATCTACACTATTCGGTGTCTCGCGGTGTTTGCCGTGACACGGTGCTCGATCCGTGTGTCGCCTCGGATAACCTCACGAATTCCTTGTTGGGACATGTCCTCGACTTGGAGAAACCCGATTTGGTCGTCTTCACCGGCGATCAGCTCAATGGCCAAGGCACGTCCTGGGACCCCAAGTCGGTCCTTGCAAAGTTTGCAGCGGAGGTGACCGACAGGAAGATCCCGTGGGCAGCCGTGTTTGGGAACCACGACGAAGAGAACGGGGACGTCAAGGCCGAACAAATGCGAATGATGCAAGCCCTCCCGTACTCGCTTGTCGAGCGAGGTCCCAAGGATATCCACGGCGTGGGCAATTATGTCCTCAAAGTCAAGAGCGCAGATCGGTGCGTCGGATGCCCATGATGGGGTGGATATATGCGCTCATGCTGGTCGGTAGTTCGATGACCCATTTGCTGACGCTATACTTTTTGGATTCTGGATCATACTCGAAGGGATACTTAGATTGGTTTGGGTACTTTTTCCCTACCGAATACGATTGGATCCACACGGTGAGTGCCATGCACTCGGCGACAGTCCTTGGAAGCTAATACCTCGTCGCTAGGACCAAATCGAGTGGTTCCTCCAACAATCTGCGTCGATCAATCCTGTTGAACGCCCGTTCCAGCCAGACACATCCGATGACTCGTGGGAGCGACAATCGGACCAGATCGCACCCACGACACGCAAGCTTGCCAAACCGAACGCGTTAATGTTTTTCCACATTCCATTGTAGGCCCCAGGTCCTCTCGAAGGTTGATTAGATCTAATCTACTTATTCTAGACAGGAATCGTATGGCACGCCAGACACGGACAGCCGTACGGGCCAACCGCTCGACATTGGGATATCCGGACTCGAGGGTCCAGGAGCTGCGAAAAAGAGTGATGGGATGTTTGAAAAGGGGCTGCTCAAGGCGCTAGAGAGCGAGCATCGGGCTGGAGGCGTCGTTCCTGAAGTCAAGGTGGTCGCAAACGGCCATTGCCACGGTAAGCAGCGTCGTGGCACGGGGGTTGCGTCTGCTGACAGGCGCTCTAGTTACAGAAGACTGTAAACGGATCCAGGACGTGTGGTTGTGCTTTGGAGGTGGCGGGTAAGTCTGGGTTCGTGCCTTTATTGGTCGTATGACGAAGCTTGTTTGCAGTTCGTACTCTGGGTACAGCAGAGTTGGGTAAGTCTGTCGCGTCGTCGTTCGTGGCGCCTTTTTTCATCGATTGTAGGTTTGACCGACGATTCCGAGTGTATGACATCTCGGATTTTGGTGAGACGATCAAGACGTACAAGCGTAGCGAGCACGATGACGTTTTGAACGAGCTGGTTCTTGCGGGGACAGGCGCTGCGCCGTATAATAACTGATAATATTATTGTTTCTGAAATTATGTCTTCGCCACCGACTTAACCGGCGAAAGATTACTGTAAGAAATTGTATTCACTGTATTTTACCAGTCGTCTGTCCACAACGTATAACCCCCGTGGCCGACGGTAGCCAACGTGTCGAGACCGAGCAGCGCACCGAGTACATGTCTCGGATAAAGTTTGGCACCACATGAAATGCCTCTTCCCTCGGGAAACTTGCCGCTATCCAGCACGGCGCTTCATAAACCAACGTGAATAAATGGAACCCAAGATAAGAATGACACCCCAGAATCACGCAGCCGCTCGATCGCATGCAGCCCGCCTACCGTCCGGAACCCTGCCGTCGCCAAAGAGGCTCTTATAAACGTCCCCCGCGACCCTCGGCGCATCGTCGTCCAGGATCGTCCACAAAAATTGCCCCTGAACGGCCTCGGTTTCCGGCTATCCAGCACGGCGCTTCATAAACCAACGTGAATAAATGGAACCCAAGATAAGAACGACACCCCAGAATCACGCAGCCGCTCGATCGCATGCAGCCCGCCTACCGTCCGGAACCCTGCCGTCGCCAAAGAGGCTCTTATAAACGTCCCCCGCGACCCGCGGCGCATCGTCGTCCAGGATCGTCCACATCGTCGCGATGGCGCTCGCATACCCCGCAAGCAGCATCCCCGCCGCAACATGAACAGCCTCCTCCGAGAGCGCCTCGTCCCCCGTCGCAGTGTGACACGCAGAGAGAAACGCGAGTCCCCCACGAGGACGCGCCGCGCGCAATGTCGGGGAGCTTCAGGCGCTCGCCGCGCGCGAGCAGGAACCCGGTGTCGAGGGGATCGATCGGGTCTTGCGTGCCGTGGCACGCGAAATGGATCCAGTCCGTCTGCGTCATCTTTGACGGGACGTCCTCGACGGTTCCGTCTGCTTCTTGGAAGGCGACGAAGGGCGACGACGACGCTAGGTTTCTGACGATCTCGATCTCCCCGAGCGCGCCGGCGAGATGGGCCTGGCCGTCCGTGCTTGGCTGGGGGACGGCAAGCAGGCGAATGTGGGGGGAAGTCGTCTCTGGGTCTTTTTGGGGTGGCAGCTCGAGCGCGCTCATCGTAGGGATGTAGGAAGAGATGGCAAAGTCTGAGAGTTTAGGCCCCGGATGGGCGCCATAGAGACCTGCCGCATGGATGGGAAGAAACGAAAACGGCCCAGTTGGGCACCAGAAGATGCGAGGAAGTTTGGGGCCCGACGTCTATCGTCATCCGTCGATCAGCATGAAAATCGTCGTTGGCTTGGGGTTCACATACCGAGAGAGCCAGGGCCTCGAGAATCGGGCTGACGACTTTCTCCCATAGGTATGGTAAAATGGATCCGAACACATAATTTGTAGTCATGCCTTGGGGTCTCGCACCTCTGGCCGAGTCATCGCGTGGGATGACGCGGCCCTTGAGTCTCAGTAGATCGTTTAACCGTCGTTGCATGCGTACGACTTCGTCGTAACTGGTGTTCGAAAGTGGGACGTGGACGGCATGTTTCGGCCCTGCCGTGACGACCAACGCATCGCACCGATGTTCGCTAGCATTCAGAAAAACGACGGGGCCCGAGTGCGCCAAAGAAGCGAGTTGCTCGATCGTCTTTGGAAGTAGGAACCGCTCGAACCCAGGTAGGGCGCGTATTTCTGCAAGAAGCTTCCCTCACGAGAGAGCAAGCTCATGGTGTCGTTGGGCCTGCTCCTCCAACGATCCTTCCGCCATATTCGAGCGGTTCGTCGACCCATCGAGTGCAGCTTTGTTCCGAGCGCTAGCATGCTCAAACTGGCCAGCGAGTTCTGGGTATGCAGTACGGAGGTCGTCGACAGGAGTGCAAAGTTGTGGAAGCCGACTCTACACGACAGAGCGACCTTGCTCAAACCACTCGACAGCGAGTTCAGGCTTGTGGAGAAGAGAGCACGGGAAAGAAATCTAGTGGGATTCATCAACATGGAAGGGCTGAATATGTGGGAAGGATACTACATGCTTAAATTGCATCGCCCTTCAGGTGCAGCCCACACAGCAGCGGTAGAAGACGTGCCCTTTCCTGCAGCAAGTAACCGCATGGTCAAGTTTGCAAGGAAATAAGAACGTGGATGCAGTGGGAAAGACAGCTGCCATTGTACTATGATTGGCATAAAGTTAATCAGGGAAATTTACATGCTGTGCGGGGGCACAGCGTGTAAATGGCGTAAAAAGAATCCTTCGGGGAACCCCGGATCACGCCGCTCGCCGGAAATGGGAAGCACGTCGGCGGACGCGAGTCGCCGCGCTCGACGACGAGCGACACCGACGAGCATGGCCAGCGTGCCGGAGTGTCGGGGTGGAAGGCCCCAGCACAATGGACGAGCGTAGTCATTTTTTCAAACCATACGGCTACCAAACAAACTACTAGTGTACATGGACGATAAACGAAAAGGAAATTCGAGTGTTTTGGCCTTCCTCGGAGCCGTCAGGTACTTCGAGAACAATGCACGCGCGTGAGCGCACGGCTGGAGACGGTATTGAAGCCGTGGGGTGCGATGCGCTCGAGTTGTCGAGTCTGAGTGGGATTGGGGTTGGTCCGAGAAAAATTTTACGGGGGACAGCCAATCAGCGTCCGTATTCGCGTAGATTTTGTAAAATGATTTGTAAATTTTCCGGGCTGCCTCACTTATCTCACTTATCTCCGCCAAACGGGCACTTATCTCGGGAAATTTACACGCTGTGCACCCCCGATAAGGCAATTTCACGTGCTTTACGTCACGTGACTCGGGGTTCCCCCGTCGCGCGCCGCTTTCGTGCGCGTCCGCGCTTACCTAAGCGTACCCGCATCGCGTCGTCCGAGTGGGTCGAGTGCCCGAGCACCGTGGAATGGCAGCAACGCTCGTCGAAAAAAAATCATCGAGGGTCGGGAGGGGCAGGGTATCACTGTGGATGTAATATTCACCAGTTAAATAGAGGGGTTACAGCGAAGAAATGACTAGTAAAGTGCTACAGAAGGTTGTAAAGTGAGATAAAGTGCCGTTTGGCGGAGATAAGTGAGATAAGTGAGGCAGTGTTGGAATTCTGGTATTTTCTATTCAGAATTATTATTTCTGATACCAGATTCTAGAATGGTCTATGACCTTATCTTTACACTATTCATATTACTCATTTTTATCTTTAGTCAGAAGATATGACATCAGTTCTTATCTCTTATCATGACATCATTATCACGCCATATGGTGTCATCCTTGCACCATGGCTTATCAGCCAATCATGGCTTACCTTCTTATCTTCTTAT
>JBBPKY010000461.1:0-20982 GCA_038089495.1 Xerocomellus dryophilus
GTTGACGTAGAAGGGGTGGTGGCGCTTGAAGTCATCTTGGAGCCACGACCGAAACATTTCCCAGACAAATAGTCCGCCCTTGAAATTGAGTGATCAATTCCAACCTCTTTTCCACCGAATGCATACTCTCCGCCTTCCTCTGCCCCAGGTGCGTTCAGAGAGCCGGCGCCAATGCTGCGAAGGGGTACAATAAGTCGCGTGTCATAATAGAAAAAGGGCGCATACAATTTGCCTTCTAGATCGTACATGGTCCCTTTTGCGCCATTCAACACGAGGACTGCGTCACCATCCCAAGTCTTGTGTTTCTTGTATTGAGGCATCCGCCTGTTAACCATGGGATCAGGCAGACGTGTATGAACCATTATTAATGATGTCGGAAATGAACATACCATTGTATCATCCAGTACTCTTCCTTGAAGCCTCCACCAGCACGCTCAACTGCCAGTGCGCCACGACCATTGGGACTCTCGAGTGCGAGTCTCTTCCGACTGGCTTGATCCTCTGGCTGCTTTCGCTTCTCCCCGACGACAGGAGACTGGAACGAGGGCATTGAAATCGTGGAACAAAAGACACGCGTCAGAACCAAGGACGCGTCAGAGTGACTTCGACACGTCTGTGGCGCGCACGGCCATTGCCGTTAAAGGCGTTGCTCAAAACCACACATACAGTTTGCATACAGTACAAAGAACCCGAGGTAAATATCGACAAGTACTGAGGGCCATCGCATGCACGAACTCTCCAGTTATCACAAGCAATCATGATTGCAGCCAGCGGCTCCCATTTCTGCAAATAAACGTAAGACCTGTGAGTCCTCACAGGCTGCCATACACGAGTTCCCCGTCGATGAACGTTGCCTGTACTCGCGTTTTAAGAATTTGGTTCGCCGACACTGTCATGATATCTTGGGAGAGAACGACAAAGTCTGCACGCTTCCCGGGGGTGATTGATCCGAGTGTGTCCTCCGCGAATGAAGCGTACGCGGGCTCGATAGTCATACCTATCAACTCCAGCCGTGAGTCGGTTGTAAGTAGAGGCACCACAAGTACACACCCCGTAAAGCTTGCATACGGCTCAGGCATTGCTCGGGAAACCTAAGCGTCGGTTGGGTTCCATATATGCGCATTTCCCATTTGGTGTGGCCACTCACCAACCGGAAGGCCCTTTGGGAGAAACATCATCAGGAGATAACCTCGTTATAGCTGCATAGAAACTAGACAGCGGGTTCATGTTTTCCACTGGAAAGTCGGAGCCAAAAGCAAGTCGGGCACCGTGATCTAGAAGGGAGCGGAAGGCATACAAACCTCTCACCCGCTCAGGCCCCTGTGGTGGATGCAATCAACAAGAAGAATTAACAACGCCCGCGCTTTATACGCACGAGATGGTCCTCGGCATACCACATATCACTGACGCTGCACAATAGATGGGTCAAATCTTGTCATAGGGAGTAGGGGAAGCAGGACGTGACGCACGCATGAGTAGGTTGCACGCTTGCGATTACTGTGACGCAGAAAAACTACTTAAACGGTGTTATGATCTAGAGTCGCGACAATGATGACGCACCACCTAGCCTTCCTACACGAATCATGTCCTGCTCTCTTAGTATCTGAGCATGCTCGAGACGCGGTCTCAGCGCTGTAACATTGACATCCCTGAGAGCAGCCTCGAAGGTATCCAAGACTACACTATTCGCATAGTCGCCTATAGCATGAACATTCTGGTGATTCGGATGAAGATGTCGTGAGATAGACACATCAAGCCCGGGAAGAGACTCACAACTTGCCACCCGTCTTTCAGAAAACGAGGGACGGCTTCACGCAATACTTCCTCGTCTAAACGCATAAATCTCTTCGTTCCAGGATTGTCATGATAAGGTTCATATAGCTAGCGTTCAACCTTCGGTAAGAAATACCTAGTAAACGTTCCTGTTACTCACTGCTGCCCCACCAGACCTCAAAGCACCTACACAACCAAGTGACATAAACGGATGTATTTGGTACACAAATTTGCCTTCTTACCATCAGCGAAAATTTTAACGCTCCTAGTGTTCAGTCTGCTATTCCCCGCATTGATGATAGGTTTCGAAACATTTCCCCAGTAGGGGTCGAACTCGCCAAAGTAACGCGTTCCGTAGATCCGGATCTGAATGGAAAGTGACGATAAACGAAGGGAAAGCTGATCTCACACTTACGGGAAGTAAACCTTCAGCTGCCTGTCTTTTAATTGCGAAGTTGAACCTCCGGCTGTTAGAGCAGTGTAGTCTTACCTCTCGAAAACTTCGAGTGACACAGGTCGGAAACCAGCGTCATGTATAGACGTCAAACCCAAAGATAAGGCGTCCCTCGTAGTTATTGCAAAACGTCTGCGAAGGTCGTCTTCTGTCGGGATCGGTCTCTTCACCAACTGCTGTGCTTGTCTAGCAATACACCTTGCAAAGTGTGAGACGAGGCATCACGGAGGTGTTAGTGAATCCGACGAACCAGTGGGATTTCCAAGTTTATCGCGACCCACGACGCCTCCTTCCAACTTGGTAAAGGGCCACTCCTTTGAAGCACCATGTTGGATATCCACAATGCATGACCATCCTTGCTTTGAAGCACTACCGGCCGCCCGCGAGCGACCGGATCCTCATCGAGAGCATCCTTTGCGGATCGCGGGAACACGACACTTACAAACGTGGACAGCAAGGACAACTGATGACACACACCGCAGTAGGCCACTCCTTTCCCGGCCAGGAAGTGCGGTCCCATCCCCAACCTTCTATAAACTCGGATGTATTGTGGTAGATGTTCCGTGATATAGTCCCTGACGAGTGCAACAGTGTCTAGGAAGAAAAAAAGGTTGATGAGACCACCCCTTGACAACAAACACTTACCATTGATGGACTTGCCACGTTCCAAAGGAAGTTGTTGATAGGCACCATACTCTAGTATGTGTGCATGGGAGTCTACACAGGATTATCACGCTGGGTGCTGTCAGGTGGCACTGGCCTGACCACTCAATCCTGGCACCACGATCGACTCATTATCGATGTATCGAATTTGAAGTGACGACCCAGAAGGATTGGCAGCATACCAACGAGTCGAGACATCGTCTGGTATAGAATCAGTTTGTCCAGGTACGCCAGAATCACAGCGCTATAGAGCACCTAGAGAACCGGTATCGACGATGAACTCATCTTGAATGACCAAACACTGAACAGTGGGGTTGACATCATCGACAGTATATACCCTTGCACCAGAGCGCGAGCAGATGGCGTAGCAGTTGACAGAAGCCGGTGGTAAAACCAGAAAAACGCAGAGATTGCAAGAGACGAAACGATGAGGACTCTCTTGAAAGCGACGGAAGCGTTCGGAAAGCTCTTTTGCGTCGCAACACTGTTAGCTTGGATCCCGTTTGGAGCAGGTGCGACATTTCGTCCGACATATTGTTGGCGCTGGCTGGAGAACGTACGGACGCTGGCGATAAAAGACAACAGCCAGTGAAAGAGACACTACGGTCGCATCAATGTGGGTCACGCGCTTGTCGGAGTGCGCACCGATGCGTCGATGAATGACGTGTGGGCGTGAGAATGGCGACAAGTTAGTCAGACTCGACGTTTCACTCTTCGTCCGCCATGCCATGGATCGATGCGCTCCGGGCAAGAGAAAACAGGCTATTTGCTTCTCTGGGCTCGCACAAGGTGCTGCTCTATGCCACAATGTCCTCCATTGCCGTCTCTGTCACGATCGCTAGTGCCCTCAGGAGACATTCCAATTTCTATTCTCTCGCTATTCACCTCTCCAAGAGTAATCGGAGTGTTTTGGTCGGTGTTCACCTTCGACATACAACATCCCTCCATCTTAACCTCCGTCAGATTCTCGCCAACTTCGGGCTCTTGGTGGCATTGCTATGTGCACAATGCGCCCAGCGTCTATTCTTTGGTTCCCTCCGGCCCCAGGAGATTGAGGTGGGCCTCCACGTCATGCAATCAATTAATTTAATGTGTCTAATGATCAATCCAGCGACTGTATGACCGTCTCTGGTTCTTTGTCACCGAGTCACTCCTCGCATTCACTATTTTCCGAGATGATTTCGACATCCCGTTCCTTCTCATGTTCGGGTTCTTGCTCTTTGTCAAATCTTTCCACTGGCTTGCTTCCGACCGCATAGAATGGGTGCGTTGTTCGCCCTTTTCGCATTTGAATCCATTCCCAGCCAACTGTTTCGTGACAGATGGATCAGCGTCCTTATCCTGGACCACCAATATTATTTCATATTCGGATGACCAGCTTATTCACTATCCTTTGGTTCATTGATTTATTTATGTTCGCGTTCGCTGTCGACAGCACAACCAAGAATGGTGTTGGCGGGATGATGATGTTCGCGAATGAAGTAGGCATGCACAATCTTGCAATGAATTCCTTATCAATAAGTCCAACAGTACGCTATCCTTATGGCTGGTGCTATGAATGTCATAGCTAAATACCTCATCTGTGTCATTGATCTTCGCCGCGCGCGGCAAAGAGGTGGAGAGAATGCCCCTCCTTGGCAGAACAAAAGCATGTGGATCTTTTACGTTGAGCTGGCAACTGGTATGTCAACCTTTGCGCACTGCACTCTCTATCTTAACTTCTGGTTGACCGAATCAGATTTCCTCAAGCTCATAACATATCTTCTGTTCTTCTTGTTTATCGTGGCCCTGTATGGGTTGCCATTAAACATCATCAGGGACGTATACCTTACCGGACGCTCGTTTGTCACGAGGCTTCGCGCATTGGTCCGATACCGTGCAGCCACGCGTAATATGGACGAACGATATCCAGACGTAACTGAGCAGGAGATGTCAGCCATGGCGGATCGCACCTGCATCATTTGCCGTGAGGAGATGCATTATCAAGGAAGACCCGGAGGCACCCAGCCAGAGACACAACCTTCTCCCGATGGACCAAATATGTCTCCGAAAAAGCTACCTTGTGGGCATATCTTCCACTTCTATTGCTTGCGATCGTGGCTCGAGCGCCAACAAAGCTGCCCAACATGGTAAGCCCACTTGTGATGTATGTGATTTTGCCAATCAGTGTTGATTTGATACTTTGCAGCCGACAGAGTGTCCTTGAAACCCCCCCACAGAATCAACAACGCCAGCCCCAGGCTGCCCGACCACAACCCCAGGTTGGAGCGCGTCAACCTCCGAACGTATTCGGGTTTCATCAGGCTGGCCCCCAGCAACAACCAGAAAATGATGCCCTTGCTCGGGTTCTAGGGAGATTTGCGCGCAATGCCGCTCCGCCACCACAGGCGGCTGCTGGTCAGCACCCTCAAGCCCAACGGCCACAGAATACAGGCACCCAAGGCTGGGTTCCCGGTCCAACGCCAGGTGTAGTTATTCAGTACAACATCCAATACCAAGGCCAGCCACCTCATGGCCAAGTACAAATACCCCAATCTTCACAGCCTGTACCACCGTTCACTGGGTTCGTTGGGCCCAATCACGACTGGCATCCATGGGATTTTGATCAACGATGGCTTAATCAAAGAGGTGCACCAGCCGCTCGGGAGCCTTCCACCAGTGGAGATGACAACCAACCCACTTCGCGGGCACAATCTCGAGATGCTTCACAAGCACCAGCTGAAGCCGCTGCTCAAGCAGCCTTGAGGCGCTTCGGCGGACACTCTGCTAGCTCCACTAGCTTCCCGTCACGTTCTGAAACCGTACCTGTTGCTTCGAGCTCCAACGATACGTCAACATGGAAGGTTCCATCTTTGGTACCATTGGATAGCAGCCAAGCAGCGGAAATTTTCCGTGCTCCATCTCAGCATGAAGTACCTAATCTACATTCGTCCTCGCCCGCAGTTCCGTCTGTTCAAGCGCCCAGCTCCAGCTTGTCCCCTGCCAGTTCTCAAGCCACCATCAAGCCACAGTCATACGACCAAAACAGTAGTCACATAACAGATGCCCAATTAGCGCTCCTGGATCGAAACTCACGAGAAGCGATTGACGAACGGATACGAATCTTGCAAGGCGTGTCGAATACGATAACCCGCTGCATGGAAGACCTTGTCAGAGTGAGAAGCGTTCTCCCACCGTCTTTGCCTGCGACATCACCACAGCTCCCTGCGGATGTCGGGGCGACAAGCGTTGCCCAGAGTATGTTTGTTGTACCTTGCAAAGACACATTCATCGCTAAATTAGTTTGATCTTTCAGCAAATGGAAGTTCCCAGCCAGTCACTACTGCATTTCCCGAGCCTGAAACATCAACCAGCTCATTCTCGGGAGATTCTTCGTAGCATTCCTCATGGTTGTGAAGAGCGCAGTTCTTCGAGGCATCTATAGGATTTCTATCGTGGTCATATAATCATAGGTATGACTGTGATTGGATTCAGAGATTCAGCAACGCCTCGGCTCTACTTTTAACCAAGTCTGGATCCACGTTCGCTTTGTCAATCTTGGAATAGAATGACTTGAATATCAATCCAAGAACTTTCTTTGGATTACTGTCGTGTGGGCAACTCGAAGCGACCTCTGAGAGTATTCTGTCTATCTCTGCTTCTGATAGCATGGGTGGTAGGAACGCAGATATAATTTCTGCTTCGCAGGCCTCCTTTTTTGCAAGGTCGGGTCGCTCGCCTTTCACGAACTGAGAAGCAGACTCGGTCTGAAATGGTAGCGTGAACAGTGTCTCCAGCCAAGACTGAGCAAAAACAAACACGCCGAAGGGCTGCTTTGCGCAGGACGCCGACAATCGCGGAAGACGAAATTTTGGAACCAGAGGACTTGTCCAGATTGTATACTTCGGAGAGTACGGACTGTATGTGGCAACGTGAATGCCCGAGTTACCACGAGAAGTCGGGCAGAGCAAGCGTACCCTCAATGTCACGGATGACACCTGGTCTTTGTTCTACTTGCATACGAGACGCCAGGACGAGTCACGACGAAAAAATTAGAGAATAGGAAACTACGAGCATACCTTCATGGCTTGCTTCACTCCTGCGATGAGCTGTTCTCGGATTCCTGAAGGAGGGATCAGTTCCAACTTTAAGCTTTCGACATTCACGAATAGAGTATTAACCTTCATTGGCGAATGGAGAGCTCGAATGAAAGCGACGGGAAACAAAAAGGATTCTGGAACTTTTCGAACATTGGGACAAGAGGTTCATGGCCAGTACTAAAGTAACTGGATAGTTGGCAAGCATATACTCAAGCTCCGTCAAGTTGTCCGCGATCACGTGTGGGCGATAAGATAATCTTACTGTCTTACTGGTGCCCTAGCCAAAGTTCACGACATTCGCGTCGCCGAAATTCCTATGACTACTACACCACCTCTTCCAAGTAACTATGTTGATGCAGTCAGGGAGTCCTGCAGAGAGCTTCGGGAAGCTCAAAATATCCAGGTGAGTTGCTATCTGCTCGTCCTCCCTCACGCGTATCACACTATTTCGCGGATCATGAACACGGTGCAGCTAGTGTCGCTGCCAGGAAGGCTGATGCCACAGCTTCTGCGACGCGAGTCACATCTGCTCGCCTAATTTCTACCCTGTAGAACATAGCGTCTTACCAAGCCCCAATCTCAGGTGACAGACGATGGCGTGAGACGTCTATTGTTTTCTCCCTCATTCCTCCATACGTTCAAGCGCGTCTCGAGCAACCACGGGCTCCATTTCCCACTCAAATTTCCCTCGGTTTTATCCGAGTTAAACTTCCTTTCCGTACTTTGTCTTCTTAATTTTGCCTCGGGCTATCGTGTGCCTCTCCACGAACAAACTGGTCGCGGTGCATGGGACAACATAAGAGCGCTTGCGTTTGGCATGTACTTGTCCTCCGCCACTGGTCAAGGTGATTTGCTATCCGCCAAGGGCATGAGAACGGTCACACCGCAGCAAATCGCGGAGCTCATGTCTGTCAAGATATACGTGGAGCGATCTCATGAAACGTTATCAGGCGTAACTGTTGGAGAACTCGGCGGACATGTATACGATCTAGTCAAACTGATCAGCACCACGTTGAACGAGACGGGAGAGATATTGGAGGGATCAGGAATGCCAGACTTGGGGTCATTTGTCCTGCGAAGCCTAACATCAAAGCGCTCTGGAGGAAATAATGTGACTGTGGATGACATTCTCAAAGACGTGGGTAACCACACTTCACATTGGACGAGCCAGGATCAACAGCTTTGCAGCTCGTCTGCGCTTTCCCTGCATTTCAAGACATGGCGGTTGTGGACGGAAGACGTCAGTTTTTCATCTTGGTATCTAAACGTGGTGCTTAAGGTCGGTCATCTGAAAACAGCCGTATATTGTTTCAAGAAGGCATTGTTCCTCATCCACGGGATAACTCTGCGCTTTGGGTCGTCCTCCCCACCACCGTTCCCGCTACCAGACACCACAACGGTGCCGGTATTTACAGACAACGTCCTTCCCTCTCTACTTATTCATCTGGGAGTGTTGGACCTTTCGGGGGCAAATGACGCTGTGTTGCGGAGTGCATTCCCTGGTGCTACGAACGATACCAATGTTAACATGCTCCTCACGGTTCCCAAGGACACGCTGGAGATAGGAGCTGCTGTCGCTCTAGGCACGAAGCCAAAGAAGGTACCGCCCAAAGAAGGACCTGTCCTCACTTCGGACCAGGCATATATTTTGCGCGCTGCTGCTGTAGACGTTTGCGGGAAAATCGTTGAATACGCTCGTCAGTTAGACGAAACTAGCTTGCCAGATGGTCAGAAGTGGATCAAGGATATCACGCTTCCAGAGTTGGATGTGTGGCTTTGGGCAGTTGCAAAGGATAGACCAGACTACAGGGAGCTTGAGAGGTTCGTGTTGCGCGATACGGTTTTCTTTTAATAGTACATGGTCACCCCGCGTCTGGGGCTTGGCGCGTCTTGGAGATGGCGGCAGTGGCGTCGCTTGTAACGCATCACAAAACTGTCAAGTCGAGTCTCTTCCGGGAGATGCTGACGACGACCGCGAAAGGACCAAATCACGAGTGTTCATCAACTCGACGGTATATATTGACTAGATACGGTAAGTGCCTGGGTCGAAGTGCGAACTGAATTTGATTGATGATGATCATGGTGCGCCACCAGTCGCTTACCAGCAACCCACCTTCTGAAAAGCGTCACATCTCGTATGGAGCTGGAAGCTATATACATCCACAAGTGTAAAAGTTATCACACCGCGGCGCGACGCAAAGAAACAAGTTTCGGGGCCATTCGCTGGCCCGCCAGGGAAAATGCACAACATTTGAAGCAGCTGGATATATTTCAAGTTCGACATAGCAAATATGATACAGTATCGCTGTGTCCACTGCATCAGTATTGGACAGCAAAATGCGAGAGTGGACCCATTGACAAGGGTATTGGGCTGTGGGCATGCTGCGATGCAGGATCATGAGATCATCGCCGAGCGTAATCAGGGTCACCGCCTGTGATCGAAGAAGGCGCTGCGGCGTTCGATACGTCCTGGAAAGGCCTGTCACCCGCAGGGAATGGAATCATGCCCCTTGCGGGAATAGCCCCTTTAACATTGACTACGTGAGAAGTACAGAATCGCAGATATAAGACCCATATGTCGTGAAGATGCCCGAGCGGGCTTCACATTCGTCGTGATTGTGGTGAGAAAAACGCACGGAGGCGATAGTATCCGCCCGATCAGGTTGATGCACGTCGCGTCGGTGACGAGATACAATCTACACACGTACAGGCTACATCTCGCGTCGCCTGTTTCAAGCTGAGTTTTATGGGAGAGTCAAGGTATAAAGCTGGGAGACCCTGGGACCGAGCGCAAGGAAGTGTTAAAAGAACCGCCCACCTGGTCCAATCCACCTCTAGTACTCCGAAGCCTTCTTGCCGCTCCCACCAACCTATCGGGATCAAGCAACCTGAGACATGTCCACGCCCGAGGATGATTTGGAAATTTTCAGTACTCCACCCTCCTCACCCACCATATCCCGAGCTTCGGACGTTTATATGGACCACGCCACCGACACGAACTTTCTACCAACCGAGAGTGCCATTCAGCCCTCTCTATCGAGACGGGGTAGCAAGCCGTCAGCCATGTTGTCTCTGCCTTCCTTGCAAACGAACATTACCTGGGACCACGACATCGTAGTCGAGCAGCAGTCACCAGCTGGCTTGGTTGGTAATAATAACTTGAATGTACCGCATATCACCATCGCCACATCACCGACGATAGCCGACACTATTACGCAATCTCCCAGCGAGAATAGCCCAACACCAATCTCCATTTCAAGCTCTCCCTCAAGTTTCAACTCAATACCCTCGTCTATGGATTCCTCTCATTTGCCCTCTAAATCGCCATGCTTCGTGCACTCTCATCTAGACAAGGGTGCATCACTCCAGGACTGGCTGCACGCAAAGGAGGGCGAAGTCCTGGGCACCGATGTCGGTGTAGCTAGATCCCTCCAAGCGGTTTCCACACCAGTAGAGTTTCCATGCAGAGATGCCGCCACTCACATGTTGTCTGGTAATGAGGACGATGACCCCCACAGCGGTAGTTTGACGAGGCAGCTTGCGGAAACTGCCGTTGGTGTTCGAGAAATGAGCAAGCAGCTAGGTAATCCGTTGTGTGCGCGATCTGGTGCTCGGTGCTCATCCCGTACAGGCCGTGCTCGGATACGTGCAAATATTCAAAGTGTCCTCATCGTGACCAAGGCTCGAGACAACAGGCTTATTAAGTTAACCCGCGAGCTTGCTCTTTACCTCATGCTCAAACCACGCCATAGCCATCGTGGCCTTATCGTGTGAGCAGCACATTAATGGTCTTCGTCACGCCCTGATACATGCGCATAGTTATGTAGATCACCAGCTACGGCAGTCTAGGCGCTTCGATGCTGTCGGTATCAAACGTGACCATCCCGAGCTATTTGAACCACTTCCGAGCAGGAGATCATCGAGTAACAATTCGTTGTCGTCTCTGTCATCATTCACCACTCAAGACGACTCTCATGTGCAACAAGAGGGACAACTCCGGTATTGGACCAGTGAAATGTGCACTCGCAGCCCGCACCTTTTTGATTTTGTTGTCACTGTAAGCGTTTGCATGGTGACCTGTTACACAGCCCTAATAGAATCGCAGCTGGGGGGAGATGGAACTGTGCTTTTTACTTCGTGGTTATTCCAGCGTATTGTTCCACCGGTCCTCCCTTTTGCGTTGGGCTCTCTAGGTTTTCTCACAAACTTTGACTTCGCGGATCATCAAGCAGTCGTGGACTCTGCCATTGATGCAGGTATCCGAGTAAACCTCCGTATGCGGTTCACTTGCACCGTGTATCGTGCAGTATTCGACAAAGGGAGGTATAGAAAAGCGGTCAAGAAGGGTGAGACTGGCGAGATCATGATGAGAGATCTCAAGAAGGGTGGCTGGGAAGCACTCGAGGGTGGTTGGTCAGGCGGAGTCTTACCCGACGGTGGTAAATGCACCAAGGACAGGGAAATTATGTGCTTTACCACCCGTCCCGTGGAGACGTTCGAAGTCTTGAATGACCTCGTCGTAGATCGGGGACCAAGTCCCTATGTCAGTTTGTTGGAACTTTTTGGTTTGTGTGCATAGTTTTTCCCGTGCTTCATTCTGACTTCGATGGCATAGGTGATGAACATCACATGACCACTGTACAAGCGGATGGGCTGTGCGTAGCCACACCGACGGGGTCAACTGCGTATTCGGTGAAATCTGTTTCAAGGCTTTTATTGGACGATGCTAATCATGTGAAAGCTTTCCGCTGGTGGTTCTCTTGTCCATCCAGAGATTCCCGCCATTCTCATCAGCCCCATTTGTCCTCACACACTCTCCTTTCGTCCTATGCTCCTTCCCGATAGCATGGAACTCAGAATTTGTGTTCCGTACAATTCTCGTAGTACTGCATGGGCTTCGTTCGACGGCCGCGGGCGGGTGGAACTAAAGCGTAAGTGAGCTTTATAGATGACGTCGCCTTGTTCCACGCTGAATCTCGGAAATAGAGGGTGACCATATCAAGATCAGCGCATCAAAATACCCATTTCCCACAGTATGCGCGGACAAGCAGTCCACTGACTGGTTCCACTCGATCTCTCGCACTTTGAAGTGGAATGAACGTCAGAGACAAAAATCATTCGTCGTCGTGGAGGAGGGACCAGGGAAGACGAGCCGTGCGCGGAGAGTGGCTTTTAGTTCCACCGCAGATGGGTTACTCTCCTCTGAACCCCTTGAAGAAGAAGCGGAGGAGAGTGACGAAGAAGTGGCGGAGGATGATGACAAGTTTGATATTGATGACTCCTCGGCTAATGACGAGCAAAATGTCACGATCCGCGTCCAAAGTGAGCAGAGCGTAACGGAATTCGCACCTGGGGCCACCAAAGCATGGGAGGCGGCATCGCAAACTGACTCTGATCTCGAGGTGGCCACTGCTGCGCTCACGCACCACCTTACTCCCGGGTTCTCTCGTTCATTGAGGTCGAAGTCGAAGTCGAGGTCGCGGTCACGGTCAAAGTCGGGTTTGCGCTCAGGGGTTGATACTCCGGGACGGTTTGCTGGACCTACTCATTCACCCCCGCATCTCCCGGATCATTATCGCTCAGCATTTACCTCTGAGATTCCCTCCGATTCTGATGACTCGTTGTCAAATATGGATCGTGCCCAGCGAGGCGCCAGAGATGACCTCCATTCGGCACAACAGTACTTCAGTGGTCGTAGTCGGATCCCTCGAGATAGGGACTTTGACGACGATCTCCACACGCCCACGATACCAGACCATGTTCCCGACAGAAGGAGCCATCCTCACCCCAGAGCGAGTTCGAGGGAGGTTGATCACCAACATCGTCGCGCTTTTGCTGTATGGGGAAATGACGAAACCGACAGCGGGACAAGCGACAGCGATCTTTGAGAATAACCCCTTGCTCATTTGTTAGCGGCTGGCTCCTTCCTGCCCTCCGCTTAGTTCTCATTCGACCATCATTGATTCACCTTTGGCACGGATGTAGTCTCGTGTATGTCTGTATATGAGTATGTAATGTTTGAAGATCACGGGATCGCGTCTCGTCCGCCAAGCAAGTTGAACTCGAGTCCAGTTATGACAGAACTCACTAGTGGTGCTCACCTCACGACTTCCCGGGTCAACCGTCTGCTGAGACCTCTCAGAAACAAATGCAACAGTCTGGCCGCACTTCCCAAGGCAGTGACGGCGTCTCGTGCCACGTATTCCAAGCAGTCGTCCAACTGGGATCCTGATACCCGCCCTCCTCTCACTGTACTCTGCACCCTAGCAGGGACCAAGAAATTGACGCTCGGCAGCCGTTCTGCAGACGAGTTTGAGCTTTCAAGACGGATCCACGCGGTCTGCGATGCCTTCAAGAATATTGCACATGTTGCCTACGGTCAACCGTGCCGACACATCCTCGGTCTTGCTGCGATGTGCACTCTGGTCATTGGCGGAAACATGCCCGCTGAAAATTTTGATAGCATCGATTCCGGCGAGGATTCAGCCGACGAAAACGACATACTAGACGTGGATGCCATTTACGAGGCCGTGCCACCACATTATCGCGGGTATTTTGTCACGTCCTCCACGAGTGCACTGACAGCTTACTGATCGGCGTAATCCTAGGTTCTTGATCGTGTCGCATGCCTTGTCCATGATCTTATCCATCTGTACCCATCACCATACCCTTGTGACCATCTTGCTCGAGCACTGCCTCTCGTTCGGTCTGGCACATGAATCTACTCATCTCTTGAATATCGTTCTCGCACAAGCATTTTTACCATCTAATTCGTCCTACCCGCCCCCAGCCACGCATCCCGCCCATACAAACTATCTGCTTGACCTTCATGCAAAGTGGACCACTGGAAACAGGCCGTCTGGGACAACTTCGGGCTCCTTGCTGTTCACTACATCCACATTCTGCCAAGCGGTGCTTGGCACCTTGTCACAATCTTCTTCCTGGAACTCACACATCTTATGGACCTCCAAGGTTCTGAACAGATTATGGCATGTTGTCGAGAGCTGCGATCTCGACTCTTATATTGCCATCGTCCACGCTCTTTCTCGCAGTTTCTGGGAGACATCGGGCTCTTCGCCGGATCTCATACGAGATGGCGCCCAACCTGTGGTGCTCAGGGACAAGCTCTCCGAGTTAATGTCGAACCTATTTGATCTGCTTTTCACTCGACGTGATTCAAATTCCTCACACCTAACATCATCGAGAATCTACGCTACCATCGATATTCTCTACGATTGTCATGCTGCTCGACTTCACTGTTTGCGGATGTCAACCCCAGGTTCTCCTATCGACCTTCCAGATATGATCATTGTCTTTACAACACACATATTTGTCGCTTTCCGGGACTCGGTCGATAATTTCGACCGCCTTTTAGCCATACTTGATGGCTCAACTCCTGTTCCGACCATATTTTCCAAGCTGATGGTGTACTTCACCCGGCTTCAAGAAAGCCAATCCTTCGCCGAGTTCATGGAAGCATTCTTCGTAGAGCTGAAGATGTATTCATCTGCCTTACGCTCCGAAAGGTTGTATGTGCTCGACGCCTCCTTGTGGGCATGTGCACTTCACCACTTCGAGACATCCATAGCGGGTCATCAGAATGGTAGTTCCACCCTCGTGACAAGATACAAACGGCAGCTCATGGAAGCGGTGGATGCTGCGGAACGCCGGTGCTTCGGAGGAGAAATCGACAGCAGTCCTGTTGTCTCGTTACCCATTCGTCCGAAACGTGCGAAACGTACACAACGCGGAAGGCTTAGCGGACACTGGGAGTGGGAGGACATGGTCGGGTCTTGGATTCGAAAGACGCCAGTGCAAAAGAAACGGAAGGTCGATGACAGTCGTCCACATACCCCGTCGCGACACAGTCATTCACGTCCATGGGGTACCATATCTTCCAAGGCTGTATCTGAAACAATATCTGTCTCCATACCGTTGTCAACCTGCCACCGACGTTCACCCTCGCTCTCCCCATCGTCCTCTCAGCCCTCTGAACCTGATGGATCCGAATACCAAGATGAGACTGACAAGGAGAACTATCCTAGTAGTCCCCCAGTAGTCAAGCGACCCCATCCCATCAAGCGTCGAAGTTCAAATTTCTTCTCTCTATTAGCCGACGCTCAGACGAACCGTATCGTATTGCACTCAAAACCACGTCCCGAACCAGAGCCACCATCTTCTGTCATACCCGAGAAGTATGTTCTACCGCTGTCTTCACAGGAGTCCTGGCATGCCCCGCGCAAGCAGGAACAAAAGGCGAGCCGCAGAAGGGTGCCGCCCCCACCAGCGCCGTCGAGAACTTTACCCCTTTCCGACGATTCGTTGGATTTGTTTGCCTATGCGACGTCGTCGCCAGCTAGATATTGAATTGAGAGTCTAGTACTTGTCTAGAAATTGACTACGTTTCCGAGTCTACCTGAAGTGTGACGGTGTGACCTGGAGTAAATTGGCACGCAACCACTCCCTTCCGTACAGAAAGCGACAGTAAGTGCGTCGGCGACCATCGACCAGCACAGCTGTTCCTCAGAAAATGGTACAGGTCGGGCGATAGTATCGCTTGCCACATAGCTCTTGGAACAGTAATAACGGGCTCTCTGAGTCACCGACTGCAGCGTATGGCCGATACCTCCTTGAGGTCTACAGCGGTGCCCACACCTTAATCGTGCATTGCATCCGGGAAGATATGACTCGCTTCCGTACCATGTGTCTGCCTCATGCATGTTGTGAGGAAACATTCCATGTGACGATGTCGGAAGTAGCAAGGGAGCTCAGCCCTTTGGCATCTGTAGTCCAACGCATCACAACCCTTAAACTCGAGGTGTAGAAACTATCACGGGAGCGAGCATCCTTCTTGGATTCATTTGGCTTCTCTCTTTTGAGTCCTTGGTAGGTAAGTACGTGTTACAGTATGCTTGTCGACTCCTAGACGATAATGGGCATCCAGAATGTCTGGCCATCTCACATCTCCTTCGTCCTCTCGTCCAGAATCGAAGGCGCACTCGATGGATCCAGAACTTCTCACCGAGGTCAGTCTTCATTCGACAATGCGTTCTATCTAATGTGAGGCTGAGGTGTCCGTAGCCCACAAGTATGGCCGCTTTGAATGTTCTGTTCCTCGGAGAGACAAACATAGGAGAGAGTTCTATTATCGACCTCATTGCAGGTCCAGGGGAGCAGAAGGGAATCCCTCGCCACACCGGTCGTCGCGAAGACGTGCGTAGCGTTGCACTCGATAGAAAGCTATTCATATTGCATGCTTCGCCCACGAACGAATCTATGTCCTCAGCGATGCCCAGGGAAATTCAGAATACGCTGACGGACCTTCGCAAGAATGGAGGTGTTCACCTCCTCGTGTATTGCATGAATGCAGTACATTCCACAAAGTGGATCCACGAGATCCATCGCACCATCGTTTCCTATTCGACACCATCCTCATGCATTCCCGCGGTCGCTGTCGTCACCGGAATGTCTGACGTAGCTCAGCAAGAGAGTTGGTGGTCCAGTAATGAAGGTGCCTTCGCCGAACAAGGCCCACGCTTTGATGACCACGCATTCATCCGGATGATGACCACGGGTGCCCAATCACCAACCGGAGACCACATCTCAGAGAGCCGTCACATACTGCACGCGCTCATCCTCCAAAACTGTGCTTATGTTCTCAACTCTGAAACGGACTCGGATTTTCAACGTACGGCCCCCTACAAACAACGATTTATGGGAAACTCGTTTCCATCCCTCTCTACCATGTTAGCTGGGAAACCTTCCTCACTCACATCCACTCATTCTAAAGCCATCGACATCGTGCTACTGGGGGAGATCGGCGTAGGCAAAAGCTCACTCATCAACCTCATTGCGAGGGGAAACGTTGCTGAAGTGTCGTCGGACACCATCGGGTGCACCAAGACTGCCGTCAAATACACCTTTGAGGAGAAGGGCAGAACTTTCCATTTGTACGACACACCAGGCCTCGTCGATCCTCAGATGGGTGTCAAGCCCTTCATTGATCCAATCGATACCATCCAAAAGCTGATACGCAGCCTCGGCAATGGAAACGGCCCCGACCTCCTCCTTCTCTGCATTGACAACTCAAAACCAACTGCAGCTCTTCAAAGAAACTATCGTTTGTTTTGCAAGGTCATCTGCGGGGGTAAAGTTTCGTTCGCTCTCGCCATCACGAAGCTTGAGGAAGGTCAAGATGCAGATCAATGGTGGGGTCAACACGGGACCACGATCCGGAGGTATGGCGTTGACTGTTTAGGGTACGTTGGTTTTGGACGCGAGAAAAGAAATTCGGATTCCAGCGCGGACTTGGAAGGGCAGTTGAGAGCGTCCCTTTTGTCGTTCTTTGTCGCATGCACCGATCGACAGAAGCATAGGATAAGCGCGTTACGTTTCTCGATGGGACGCATTCTCGGTTCGGTTACTTCCTTCTTACATTCTCAAGTATCGACGCCGGAAAGGACCTTGATGAAACAGTGCGGATTAGAGGAGCAGACCGCTCGAGAACTTGTCAACCGGATAGTTTCCTCCAAGGAATCTTACAATGACAGGGTGTACCCATGACTCTCTGGTCCGTATGTTTGGTGTCATTGCTTGGATTTTCTTTCCTTTGATCCCATCCCCTCGATAGTTACGCAACGAATGTGTAGATGCCTCTAACCTAGAGCCCTTCGCCAGTCCCGTTAACAAGTCCCTTCAGTGGCGTTGCGAGTTGTAATACCCGCATTATCATCATCATGTTGAATCAAACCATGAATACGTGTTGCTATCTGCATCAGGAACACTACGCCTTCGTCTCTAACAGGCCGTTCACACTGGCACCATATGGGTACTGCTGCGGCCCGCCGCCGACATTGAGGTACGGAGGCCAACCACCAGCACTGGGAATCGGACGCGTTCTCTGAACTACAGATTGGTTGTTACTACTGGATGCGATTGTCCATTGAACATAATGCATAGCCTTTAGTCTTGTTACACGATGAGTGTCTTGTACGTTGACCACGTGTCGCAGAGTGCCATGCACCGTGCGAAGGGCTCACGCTGGCATAGTGTGGTCGAGATTGTTCGCTACACGATGAGTCCACGATGCTGACTTGTCTAAATTCAGCGTGCAAGTTAATCACCGAGGATCATCTGGATCAGTCGAGGCATGCAGCACCCTTGCGTGCATCTACCCTACCCCCAAAACACAAATACCGCTTCTCAGACTTGTCTTCGTTCTCCCCACTCGACCTACTATCGATCGATTTTCCTCACTACGTTGTCCCGCCACTTCGTTTAGTGGTCAATCCTGCCTAGCTGCTGCGTACGGTTTACTTTTTTTTTTTTTTGCTTTACAACCTCGGAAGTCAGTGGTACGTATGATACGAACCTCTCGATGGGGTCCGATCTGAGCACCCGATAGATTAAACATGAGCCCTACGCTGAATATCATCCTGTTCGGAGAGACGGGTGTTGGAAAGAGCTCAGTGATCAACCTGATTGCTGGGCGGCATATCGCACAGACCTCTCCGGACGTTCAGGGATGTACCATGTCGTTCAAACCCTACACGTTCCCCGTCCACGGCCGAAACCTTCATATCTGGGACACGGTCGGCCTCGAGGAGCCGGAGATGGGTGTCAATGGCTACCTTCCTGCGATCGAGCAGGCTTGCGAACTTATCCACCACCTGACAAGCCAAGGCGGTGTCGATCTACTGCTTTTCTGCATTCGCGGAAATCGAGTCACAGCGACTACGCAGAGCAACTATAGGTTGTTCTATGAAGTGCTTTGCAAGTCTTCGGTTCCGATCGCTCTCGTCATCACGCATCTTGAGCGGGAAGCCGACATGGAGAAATGGTGGGAGAGAAACGTGGAAAGTCTGGAGAAGTACGGTATCAAAGCTGCAGGCCATGCCTGCGTTACCGGACTGCCGACGCACAGCAAATACCGGGAATCACAACATAACATTGCCAGGTTACTGGAAGGGCACAACGGCGACGGGAGATTTAACATGCCAGCAGAAGGGTGGTTGGTCGAGTTTTTGCGCATGTTTGGACTGTTTGCCCCCTTGAAGAAGGAATCGAAGCGCAAGGACATAATGAAGGTCTTGACGAAACGTTGCAAATTGGATCCGAAGGTAGCAGAGGAACTTGCTGTCAAGCTGGAAGGTGGGGCTTAGTTTCGAGGTGCTGTATTGTGGGTTTACTGCTGTAGTTTCGTTCACGAATACTAGTCACGTAGGGTTTCCGAGTCCATGCAACCATGTATCTTTCTTCCAGGTTCGTATAGTAGTTCATTATGATAGCATGACTACCGACCTTGAAATAAAGTGGGACTATGTAGTCACAGAACTTTGACATTCAAGAAAGAATTGTATTCATCCCAGCGTAGATTGCAGTGCCATGCACCGAGGTCACCGTCTATCCTTGTACCAAGAAATGTAGAGCCCCGACAAGGTTAGGTTCCTCAACATCAGTTCCTGTTCATGCACCCACCACCGATGGGTCACATATTGGACTTACCGAGATGCAGACTCCGGAGGGGTATTTAAGGTATGGGTAGCGGAAAACCGAGTCATTTCCAAAGTTCCTGGCTCCATTATTGCATCACAAGCATTCGGGAAAAATGAATTGCTGCCGGATGACAAAGCAAGCACCCTCAAATGGCGAGTGTGCAAACCCGGAACAGCGGGAAGTTCACCCGCTCGTCGGCCCACTACAGTCGACTCCCACATACCCTTCGGGATAAGCTTAGAAATATGGGTTATGTAGGGTATGTGTTATGAGGGAGTCGGCTGTAGTAGTAGGATCCATCATGATCTAACGTACACAGCGGAATTTGGGTTCGGTCATTCCGTACCTAGCATTGCCGTCTTTCTTCGATATCGTTCCGGTAATCCGGTTGCTGTATATTTGTTTCGGAGCAATGGATGCACGGACTAGAAAAGAGAAGACCAAAAAAAGAGCATGTGACCATCGAGATCTCGGCCGAAATGTTGTGGTTGCTGAGCGGCGGCGGGATGATGAAGTTGGTCCGGGTGACGTTGCGCCGACGGCGTTATTCACTCAACGGAATTTCAGAACAAACATTCCCCCCGGTCTTTTGTATCGGCGGTCAACATGGTGGGTGGGCAGTTTTTAGCATGATCAAATACACATTGCAAGATGTGCGCTGTGGAAGATGGATAAGTCTCCTAGCCACCGGTTATTTTTACTCATAGAAGCAACTGTTACTCACTGATCCCAAACCACGGCTCTTCGCGCCCAGAGTCATACGCCTTCAGCGTGATAAAAACGGAGTGGCATGATCCGATTACTATTTATCGCTTTCCTTTCATAGTCAGCTGCGCTCGTAAATTGCGCCAAATGCTCTCCAAGTTGGAAGTCACATCTTACCAGGTACGTCAAGAGGTACGTAACCAAAATACAGTAGATAATCGGTATTTTTTCCTGTGTTGACCATATCTTTCAAGTTGACTGTTCATCCTGGTGATCGTGCCTGATAATCAGATGTCCGTACACTCAGCTAAAGAAATTTAGCTAAAGCTTTGGGCCGGTCAACGAGCCGGGGATGTAAATAAGTAGCTTCGTGAACAAGTTGCAGTCAAGACTATTACATCAGTCACACGGTGTACTGAAGACATAATGTACCGGTGATGCTAACAACCCTGGCAGATAAATATGCATGCCCTGTATCATACCAATGACTAGTAAGTGAGTAAGCTCGCTAGACGCCTCGCTGTTTCGCCGTCCATATTACAGCGCTTGACCAATGTGCGCACCATCTTCTCTCCTTTCGGCGGATTCCTGCTCTGCAGAAAGCTTCCTAGGCCTGCCAATAGTCTTGCAAACCATGACTCTGGTTGCATCAAGAACCTTCGTCTGTTGTTCAACTGCGACAGCAGAAGGTTGCGCAACGCGTCCTTTGATTCGCCATACCTTTCGTCTTCCTCGACCCCGGTGACGCATGCGTGCCCGACACTGTGAATGCCGTACATCTTGATGTACTCCTCGTTCCTTACCCACCAGTCC
>JBBPKY010000462.1:0-20962 GCA_038089495.1 Xerocomellus dryophilus
CAATGTACTCATAGACATCATTTCAGTGGTGGCAGAATACATCGCAAACTCGTCGCTCCCTGATTTCAAGGATGAGCCATGTCGAACATATTTCACAGATAAAAGTCGATGGCTTTCTATCACCGAGTGGGCATGGTCAGTCAGCAATAGCTACATCCAATTATGAATTGACAGGACTAAAGCTATCCCACAGCTGGTGTCGGGTAATGTGGCCCCATCATCCCTCTGAAGACCCTTTTGTTTCTAGACTGCCTTCCCAAACCGTCCTTCAAGTAGTATTTACAACTTATCAAATACTCCACGAAACCATCTGAACAGCACCACCAGAATAGCAAAGCTAGACATAAATCTTCCTCATGGATAACTTTTCTGGTCGATCGCCCCCGTTACCGACAAACGCAAGGATTTCCTCAACGGTGAACATACAGCATCTAGGTCAAAAAGTTTTGTGTCGAGCGTTCCAACACTAAGCTCTTTCGTTCCGGCTAGACCGCAGTGCTTGGTGGTAGCCAGACAATCGACGTGGACAATGCCCCTTCGAACAAAGGCATCTTGCTCGAGACCCTCGCGTTGTCCTTGGGACGTGTCCTCGCCAAGATGAGGCTAGGTCTTCCTGTAAGTGTTTCCAAGCCACTTTCAAAGATAATCTATTCTTGACAACATGGTCAGATAGCTATAAGATCGGAAAATCGCAGGTGCTTCGTTTGGCAAGCAGCCGGATGTTTCGTTCGATCTCAATCATGCTCCCATAGGATCCAAGGTCACGTTGTCGGTGTCGTTGTGCGAGGATCCGGCTTGCCAGGTCGGGGATTACTTGTACGGATTCTATCGTGAGTGTAGCAGCTCGTCCCAAAGCTTGTACCGACCTCGATCCATAGTATTCGAGGATCACTCGGTTTAGAGCCACCTGGAAGGCTCGGGCGAGATAGACGACAAGTATGGCCTCCCTTGGAGTGCCTTTATGAGAATAGCCGGGATGCCTCAGCAGTAAGTCGCTCAGCCGACCGTGGTTGACAACACACGGGCCGACGAGCTAATATTTCAACGGGCCATACCGCACACTTTGGCTGGAAAGAGCATTCCCATGCAAAGAAGTGAGCTTGTTTTGCCTGTCCATTTCCCCTGCCGCTCGCCTAGCATAGTGTAGGGGAGTAGGAGCTGGCGCAATCAGATCGTATGCATTGTTGCGAGCGGCGTCCAGGAGATTGATTAGTATTGTTGGCACGCTATTTCCAGCCTCCTGATCCAGCTCGCCAAGAGGGACGACCCATAAGTCATTGCATCTGCTGTCTTGGATGACAAAATTCAATTCTCAAGACCTGGGTGCTGACATAACATTCAACTACAAAACGATGAACCCCGGAGGTTTGGGCAAGGGAAGGGCCCCTGGACATGTACTGTACGCCATTCCGTTGCCGGAACGCTATACAATGTATTTGATTGAACTTGTAGCTACTGGGACAACGTGGGGGGACCGTGGAAGCTGCGCTGAGCGCACCGGCGGCGATGTATTCCCGATCCATCGTAAGTGTGAGTGCACTGCCTATGCTTATATACTGCGAGAGTGCGGGATGCTGGATACTCTGGCGATGTCTACCCGGCCCGCGCCAATTTCGTTCGCGATTGACATTCGAGAGTAACGATGGAGTCCTCCCAACTTCTTAGGAGTTGGTGAACGTCACTATAAAGGAATTCCCATTCAATGGATTCATTGTCTCACCACATATCCCGATCTCTCCCGGACTATCTGGAAACTTTTCAAAAAGAAGTGCCTGCTTTTCTCGCATCGAAAGAGCTGACCTACAGGGAGGATGTGACGAGGCTGGACAATACCGAGGTGACATTCGACAGTTTCCTCAGGGATGCGTTTATTGGAAAGAGTATTGTCATAGCAGATGAGTAGATCCTTTGCCGATTCTAATACCTTAACAAAGAGTCTGTCACCTATAGTTTATGTATTCAAGTGACATTGTTCGCTGAAAACCACTCCGGAAGCCCAAGACGAGACTGAGCCATCAGCCAACACCGGGGTTTGGATCATGGCTCGATGTTGTCAACGATCCTATACATGCACCGGGATTTCTGGCAGTAAGCACATGGACCAACCGGTGATTATTCAGTGCATGCTCTGTAGATATCTTCTGGTATGACACCGTCGAGCAAATCGATAAATTCTTCCAATTGGACCCATCGAAGGTTCGGCACGGGTGTACCCTCATGCAAAACACGGACGTATCGCCCACCGTTCGTATCGCGCCAGACCTTCCAGACAGGTCACGCGGGGTCACCGAACCGCGATGTTCACTCACCTCCATGATGATCTCGCTACCCATAGCGGGCCACCTCAACGCCCCTCCGTTTGACGCATGTCCAAGTCCCAGACCAGCCGCGAGTCGAATCATTGTCCCATCATGACCCACGTAAAACCTGAGCTTATGGGTCTCTTCTCCCGATCGAAGACGCTCGAAATTGTGCAACAATTCAGAAAAGAACACGCCTAGACATGCAGACTGAGTATTCGTGCAAGGAACCCATCGTCGGGATGGGCTCACCGAATGTGAGTGACGTATAGGTAGAAGCATTCTGCGCTGAGTTCCATATGTAGCTTCATGGGCTGGTCAGACCAGAGGCGACGACATGACATGGAGCACCCACTTGTATTCCCAATCTCCAAGAGCAAACACGGTATTTGCATCTTCCTGGGAAACACATGCACCAGTGGCATTGCAGGGAAGCGAGTGGCCATGACAGGTGCGTGAACTGAACGTATCAAAGAAATGGTCATCTGTGCGGTGCCTCAATTTCTGCCCCCGAACGGTGACAAGAAATGCAGATACGTACACCACGAGTTCCACGCACTCAGACCTGTTGTTCCAAGTGTTATATCCAATCTTTGTTGAAGATCCTGATACTGAACGAGATGATCTATCCACGGAGGCACAGACTGATATGCTGCACGGATAGCGTCTGCGTTCGGACAGTCATAGTTTGGAACTAACGAATCAATCTTTGTTTTTTTTTTAAAAAAAAAAAAAGAGTGCGAATGTAAAAAGGAGCATCGAGCGAAAAGGACAGACAAACAAACATTTTGAGGCTGGGTATATATCGGCCATCGTCGTTCAATTGTATTCGGGTCCATACCATACAAGATCGCGCCCGCGACCTGGTGCGTACGGACTTCGGTGGACGTCCGAACGTAGATATCCCGAGGATTCACAGTATCCAAGAACCCAAGCTCGTCGTGATAGACAGACCAAAAGTCCTTGTGAATCCGAACCAGGTGTCAATCCCGAGTGAGACGGGCCAGCGAACGTACCTCCCCGTGCGTGACAGCATCTTCTAGACCCTCGCGCGTGAGCTGACCGACATCACATGTACCTGGCCAAATTTGCGAGCCAAAGGGATGCCACTCGGGTATGACGGTCTCGTGGTACACGGGGGCGGTCCCAGCTGCGTAGTCCTGTTGGATAAAGTCGTCACAATTCCATCCAGAAATGGGGTTGAGGGATCGTTCATCGGGGTACAGGTTATCAGGGGTCCGCTAGACAGAAGAATAAGGGATAATGGGACTTAAGGAAGCTACGAGGTCATACTTTGTGGTGACGAACGACGACATTCAGGTATTCTAGTTTGGCCACGGGATCTTCAGGGTTTGGATAGTGTTGGGGGTTGACGTGGGGTGCGTTACAGTAATTGTATGTGTTCCATGGTAGGTCACTCGGGGTGATTGAAGACTTGTAGATGCCTGTGTTATTCAATGAAAGTTGCTGTCAGTTTGAAAGAGAATCAGTTGCCACTACTTGAGTGCAGATCTTGAGAAAGGGGCATACCATGATGAACTGCGCAGTGGTACTGAGCTGCCAGTCCGAAGGCCAGGGCGTCAAGACACTGGATGGACTTGGTACATCATGTATGGAGCTCCAACTAGTACACATTCAGAAGTGAATCGGATGCTCAAGTCACAAGTGCCTGCATGGCACCGATGGATCCCTGGAACTTGCCTGGAACTCACTCCTAGATCACATCTGTAGACTTTGACAAAAAGAAAGAAAGAAAAAGAAAACGGAATTGTCCATCAAGAGGTATTGTCCTATCGTAGGGGTACACAGGCTATGGGGTATGTAGTAGTATACCTATTAGGAACTGTACCGTCTAAAAGAATGTGAATTACCAACACCAAGTAACACAGTCCTACACAAAAAAGTAACCTCGTCTCCGAAGCGAAGACGGTAACATGAACACGAAAGGCAATAGGATGAAGAAGCGAAGCTCTCTCCCCCTCCCCTGCAAAGCAGATATGTACTGGAGTCTTTCAACAAGTCAGTAAATCCATGATCGCTTTTGGTGGATGGACTCGACTATGAAGAAAAGGAGATGCCAGCGACAAGCAAGCACACGGGCACCCTCACTAACCCCCACTTAAACAGGCTGAACTTATTCGTCGTCGTCGAACCACCAGTCGCCATAGAGTACACCCTGGGCCTCTGCCGCAAAGAGGTCAAACAAACCACGAGAGAAGTCGAGTCCACCCCAAGGACAACCCATGCACTGTGTTTCAAAGACATCAAGGGAAGAACATGTGAACAACGCGAGAATCGAACCTCGTCAGTGATGGTCGCCTGGACGGTCTGCCCATTATACGAAATAGTGATCGGCCTGAAGCAATGTGGACCAGGGTATCCTGATCCGAACTGCTGAGTATTCAGAGCCACGATCTGTCGTATTGTGAATAAGAGCACTGGCGGTGATCAGCGTCACACACCATATCATTACGTTGATTCACGATCCCACAAGCACCCCTAACAAGGCAGATTGAGAACCGCATTAGGGTGATACGGTTTTGTACTCACAAACCGACATCGTAGAAGGTGAAGCGCATGCTGGTAAAGGATCGTTTGTGGACGTCGACATCAGCACGCGCGCGGTTGGCTACTTCGTGGTGACGCCTATGCGACGGGGTTGCACTAGCAAAAGGAAGCGCAATAGCAAGAAAACTCAGGATAGTAGAGGGCCTCATTGGGAAGAAATTTCAGGGGTGGTAGGGCAATCGAAGAGAGGAGAAGCTCTTGAGTCTTGACAAACGAGTGACTGGGCAGAAGACAGGCTTCTGCAGCGGTATGACCGTCGAGGGTGATGGAAGAGTCGAACGAGACGAGTTTCTTTTGTGGCTGGCCATGTTTGTTCGAATCGGCTAGTGTGAGAGTGTGTTAAAACATTGAATTATTCACGCCACCTTGGCGAACGGCGCGGGACATCTAGCGCCACCGTGACGCAACCAAATTAACCAGGTGATTGAGTTCAAACGATGATGGTATCTTCTGGCGCGTCCAATTGACGTTTCTGCGAGTACGAACAGAAATACATAACTGAAAAGCACATAAACGGAGTGGATAGTGTAATCAAAAACAGTAAAGTTGTGAGACAGGAGGTAACTGGTGGACTAACTTTGATTACGAACAAACGGATATGCATGCCCTACACTATCACATAAATGGTTCCACATGACACAGCTAATACCCTCCCTGCGAACTAGGGACAGCTTGTTGATGTTGCAACGACGGTGAGGCCATCTTCATCGTCGGCGTGAGCGGCTGACGTGGTGGAGACTGATGTGGGAGGGACGTCGGGTTTGGAACAGGTGACGATCCGGCGTTCTGCAGGCGAGGGGAAAGAGAGTGGGTGGCGTACTGTCCTCCGGACATCACGTGCCCAACAGACGACCCCATTCCTCCTGGCCGATTGACACTTCGAGTGCCATTAGCTGACGGTGTGCGCGCAGGCAGCACACCTGTCGCTTGAGTGGGATTGGGACTGCCTACACACGGTGCGGTATTCGGGTCTTGTTGCTGGTTACCCAGTGACGGAGTTTGCTGCAATGGTGGTGCGACTCCATTCCACTGTCGCCCAGACCCAAGCTTCAGGTTCAGGTTAGCGCCTGCAGCCATTTGCATGCTGTAATGATTTGGCACTAGATGTGCAACGTACGGAGCTTGAATCGGACGACCCTGTGCGCCATGCATCGCCGCGTTGACATCCTGACCTTGGGCAAGTGCCAGTTTCAGGTTTTGCATCTGCTGCTGCGCGGTCAATCCATTGGGTGGACGGGAGTGCATGTAGGCAGCATTGGGGATCGTGTAGCCATTGATGGGAATGTGGTATCCGTTGAGCGGGATTGAAACTGGCTGTTGCATCTCCGATTTCTGACGCATTGGCGAACCGGTTGGCAGGGCGGCTTGTTGGGACTCTGTGGCAGGGGAAGGAGTTGGGTCGGGAACATGTTGTTTGGTTCCGTTGGCCGCTGGACCTTTGGTGACATTCCCATTTGGTGCCGACGCATATTTCACCGAATCTGTGTCTGAGGGAGGGGGTGCAGGAGATGGAGAGCCGCGAGCAGTACCATTCGCCGATACCGCGGGCGAAGCGGTAACATGCGGTGGAGGGGTCTGAGACAGTGGGATTGCCGGAATCATGTTCATTATCTGAGGTGGTCCGGGGGGGCGTAAAGCTGCAGTGTGGGAGATACGGGGAGTAGCGGACTGAGGCTGGAGTACCTTCATGTGCGTCTGCATCGCGATAGGGACCCCATTAGGGACTGCGGAAAGTGGCACAGAAGTCATTTGCCGTGATGTGGCAAGCTGCGAAATGCCGTTCGCAAACGCGCGTGGGGTCTGTGCGTCTCTGCGGATGAAAGGCTGTTGTGTACCAGTCCTAAAGGGGACGATCGATTGCTGACGGCCTTCCGTTGAAACAAGCACCAGTGTCGCGTCATTGTTGATGTGTTGTTGGTCTGCCTCTGTAAGCAGTGTCATCATGTGACGAAGGTATTTGGGAGAAAAGTCATCGACGAGGACACGATCCTGTTCATCGATGCCTTCTGGTGCCACTATCGGGTCGTCGTCTTCATCAAACCGCCATCGCTCTCGCAGCCTCCGCATATCTTCATCGTTCTCGTCAAAACCCTCCTCCAGGGACCAACCAAAGGTACGATCTGATTGATGTGAAGCTGAAGAGAAACCATGTCTTCGGCAGAATGCATCACGCCGATCAAGCATAGTGTTACCGGAGCGCGTTGCACGACGACGAAGGTAGCGGAGATGTTCAAACCCTCTCTCCTCCACTTCAGTGTCCGCTGACGATGACCATGATGGTCGCGCCAAAGGAGGGATGGCTTTCCAATATCGGCGAGTGTAGGGGACTGAAGGACGCTGGTACGAGTTCTGAAACACATTTCATCAGAATGTCAGCAAAAGGAGTCGACCGAGCCTACCTCGAGAATATCTTCGTAGCCATGATCCCTTTCTTTGCGCCGAGTAAGATCGCGTTCGATCGCGGCGTTGACGAGGCTGAGCCGCTCTCGCGGGCGAATAGAAGCTTCGGTTTGAAGAGACGGTGTACCAGAGTCGCCGCTCTCTCTGGTGCGGATCTTTAGGCCGGTGATGCGGCTGGAAGGAAAAGGTCAATTAACATCAAAGGAACGTGGAATACACCATCATACTTGGTTGATTCCACTCTCGGCTTCTTTACGACCCGCTCTTTCTCGTGTAATAGTTCCTCGTCCTCCTTGGTTCCTAGGGTAGGGAACTTGCGCTTTAGCTCTGCGAATTCGAGCCTTTTCTCCCAGACTTGTACGACTTGTTGTACGTTTTCCTTCTTCAGATTTTCGCGCGCCACAAGTGTCCTGGCGAGCTCCAACGACTGTGCGAGCTCGGACTGTAAACGCAAAAGCTTGTCCGAAGATGTTGCCTGCGATGCTCGCGTCTTTCGTACGGACTTGATTTCGCGACGGCGGAAGCATATGTAGGATTCATTGATAACGTCCGCCTCGTCGAACTAGAAATATGTCAGAGAGAAGAGATGGAACGGGAGCGGGTACCTACGTTTAGAATTGGGATTATTCGGTGACCGCCTCTTTCGATCCGGCGCTCTCTCCAATACGGATAGATCACCTTTGTCAAACGAAGTAATTGCGCCGGTGGTGGTATCAAGGTTGGTACAATAAAGCTGGCAAAGACGGAGGGAGGTAGTGGAGATGAAAAAACATCTTGATAATCCGAGAAGGGTGGGAAGGCCATTCCAGACTCCAGTCCCTGAAGCCGGATCACTGGTCAGTATATGCTTCGGCTGCGTTAAACCGATTGACATACGTGATGCAGAAATTCAGTCTTGTCATGGGTTATCTTCTCAAAGATGCCCATCACCAACTCGAACTCGTCTTCCGTGATTGCGACAGCTTGGGCAGATTCCGGCTCCTTGCCCTTTGCTTTTGCGCTTCGCTGAGGGCAAGAACGTGTGCCAGCACCCGATGCGGAGACCGCGCCTTGCACGCTAGTCCCCTCTCCGCGAGCCTCCTCGTTATTGCGGTCGAGCCATTCTTTGTCGCGCTCATCCAGGTAATATGTGAATGAATCAACGAGGCCGCTAGATATAGCTTCTTCGACTGTTTCGGAGGAGCGGACATATGTATCCGGTTGCGTCCAGCGGTTAGGGGGGTAAAGCTCGGCATAATTATCGACCAAACCCGTCGAGTCCGGCGTAGGGATATACGCAGCGGGAACCGGAGTAACTTTGTCAGTTGCTCCCCGGGTGGAACGTCCCACGGACTGATGCCGCTGCGATGCCGCGGAAAGCACTGCCTGCAGGTGGTGCTCCTGTGCAATTAGTCAGCCATCGATAATCGATTTCCCACGGTATCAGCCAATCAGAAAGCGACACGTCGGTGTGTTCAACAAGGACGACACGACGCTCGACGAGCACAAAGGAGACTCACGTTGGCGTCCTCAGCGTCCACACCAGCCGTGCTGACGATTCTGGCCTTTTCCTCATCCTCGTCGAATGACAAGGCATCCGCATCGATGTTACCATGGACGACCTTGAGACGAGTCTTATTTGTGACTCGATTGCGGTTTCGTAGGGCGGAAGTACCCAAATTGTGGTTGCGGGGCATATCATGGAGAGCGTTTAGAGAAAAAGAGGAGTTTACGGATAGCAGAAAACAATAGGAGAGGGGTGGTCGTTGTCGGTGGCAGCGGCGGCGCTGGGGTCGGAAAATTGGCCGAAAACCCACTTTCGGGCCGAGACAATAAAACTGTTGTGACAAATACAGGCCGCCGTATGCCGGTGTTTGGCCCAAACACGACTCCCGCCCTAATTACTTACCTTGGGCGTCGCCGCTGACGGAAAATAGGAGGAAAATCTAAACGAAAATACAAACTACTACGACTACAATATCTCGACCCTTGGTGTGATTCTCAACCATGTTGCCGACATAGTGGCGCACTGGGCATTGGCCCAAATCTACCACAGGTCGACGTGGTAGTGTTTAACAGAATGTGGCGGCTAATTCGCCACTCGGTTCGGCAGGCAACGACCTGCACAATGCATCCCGCTCCAATAAGCCAGCGCATCAAACGAGTGAAGAATGGAACCCTACCATTCCAACGCAGTTTGACAGGGCTGAGGCTGGAGACAGCAGAACCATCCAAATATGGTTTCAACAGGCTGGAGAGACACGGAGACTCCAGTGTAAATGATGACAAAAGAATTCAAACGTCGACGAAGTGTGCGTCGTCATCCCAAGGCTGTGCAATGTCGTGTACAGTTGGTTCTGAAATCCACTCGATGGGTGCGGAACCTCTCGCAGTCAAGTGTGCAATGTCAATTCAATACTAAAATCCATCGATTAGCTGCATATAGCCGCGATTGCAAGTTTTACTTACACCCGGGTTCATTGGTTTGTCTCTGCTCATCACCCACCATCGGGAGGATGCGGCAGCGCGTAACAGGGTCACGGATGTGATTAACAAAAGAAAAAATACCGCTCTATGGCTTTTTCCTGTGGGTGTGTAGAACGGAATGTGAGTGCTGGAGTCTTTCGAGGTCAGTGCGAACGGTTACCTTGCCCTGATCCCTGTCTCCTTACGTGCTTTCTTCAACATATTCAACTGGAAGCATCTCTCGGTACCAGTTGCGAAGTAGCAGTGATGCGAGAGGCATTTTTGAGGTAGGATCGAGTGAGACATGTTGAGCGATGAGAAATGGCGGAGGGAAATGGTGGTTGGGCTGAACAAGAGTGTTACGCCTCCTGGCCCATACTCGGCGCGTGGCTTTGCCACGTGAGAGATACGGATAGCTTTGATTCAGGCCAGCCACTTCGACCCAGCGCACTCTTAGAAGCAGCACCCGCCACAGCGCGTCCCCAGGTAGGTAAGTTTTGAAGGACTCCTCGCGGCATTAAAAGCATTGTTTTCTTTGGTGTCGAATACCACTTTTGTGCTGGCTCAAGTGGCTGGCTAGCCAATCAGGACGCAATAGTGCTGGCTCAGTGACTGGAAGACATCCACATCTTTGGCCCACGGCCCCACCGCGGGAGCCTACACGACGTGGAGATTCTCCACTCTTCCTTTGCAACAATGCGGGAAGGCCAGAGAATCTCGTTCTACACGTGCCATCGTACAACGTGCCTGTGTTCCACCAATGGGCAGAGATAAGCCAACTTGCCTGTATCAAGAAGAGAAGTTGTATAGTAGGCTCTGGTATTATCTGTGCGTTGCGACCAGCCTCCCTTCTATAGATTTCGCATGCATGTCACATGTGCAAGCCCCTGTTTCCCGCCGACCCTGCGTATGCGTAAGTCCATCCGAACCTGTCATTTCTCGATTATAATATCCACCAGGTTTCTAGTCTTTCGATCCTCGTCCAGAACTCACTACGTGGGGGATCTCCTTTTGTATCATGCTTCCTCTGGAGCTCTGACGTTGTCCCCACCAGTGCTTCCCGCTTCCAAAGTTACTGCTTATCACATATCGCAAGCACAACATTCCTCTTAGGTTCCTTATATCCAGTACCCCACCCGCGGGTGAAACGGCGTTATGCGGCTTTCCAACATATTCCCCTCGGCAGTTTACCATCTTTTACAATCGAGTAAGTCGTTATATCTACTGTGGCAACCGTAACGTTAGGTAACATGGCATTGACAGCGTTGTCAAGAGTCTTGGAGCAACCAAACCACTCCGTTGAACCTTAACATCCGAAGCAAGCATGAACCGATTTCGGGTTGTGATGGTCACTGCAATTTGAAGGGCTGCATCAGCCCCCAGGAGGGATAGACTGTCAAGTTACCATCGCTTCTGTGGAGGTCACAGTTATAGTATTGTAAGTGATACTTGTAGGGCATCTTAAGTGAGATACTCAGCATATCCTTACGACTTGATCGAACTATAAACTGGTTGATCTTACCATCATAGTTTGAGCAAGGTTCAAGCCTAATGGGTATATCCCAGATTTGAACAGGTGGCTCCCCTTCTAATGTCGGCAGCTCGAGTGGAGATATTTCCTCTCCAGGTCAAATTGGGTTTAATGTGCCTGCTGTGGGCAAAGAATATGGGCTCTACCCTCTACTGTGACACTGTGCCCTCTGGTAAGCAGCAGTAAGCAGCGCCCGAAAAACAATAGTAGGGATTATCCGATATCGATATGAACGCGGGACATCGATGGTCCACGAGAAGCATAGACGGTTGATGGGCTCCTTACTATTACTCGATATGGTTCGTCGGTGATTGATGTCGAAGCTGCGTCGGTTCTATTTCCCCATTTCACAATCCCTTTGTCTGCACGGGGCAGCGCCCGACGCATCTAAAGGAAAGTTGGTGGCGTTTCAGGCATACAGTCCGGTATTCATTGGCGGATCGACATGGCCTTGGCGAAGGGACCAGTGTGCCTGGGCCAGGAGTCGAGCTCAAGCCTTCAGGGCGGCTTGGGGTCTGCCAGTGAGAGGCCCGCGAGAACATAAGGAATTGAGAGAAAATTGCTGTGGCGTGTCACATGGGTGGTGGGGTTTTACTCGATCAAACACGAGGCAGTCCAAGTTCATTTCGACTAGTACTGCGATAACACGATAACAAGCGCTTTTGCCATCCGATTGGCCAGACGAGGCGGCTGGGAATTCGAACTTCCATTGCAGCGCTTGAAATTTGCTGATCGAAGTAGCGGGGTCTTTTAATGTACGCCGGATCTGGACGGCGTGCTACATACATTATAGCGTGAAGGATGATTAGTATTAGTAATATTCAGTGTTTTGAGACTGGGACCCACAGCCCGACCTGAGGCTAGTCGTTCTCCTCAATTTAAAGCACACTGTCCACTGGCACTGTCACATCTCGTGCAAGGGCTCGTGAACGTGATCTGGCCTACCAAGCTGGGGAGGTTTTAGTCGGAGATGAGTACATTCAAGTTGTACTCGCGGTGTTTGAACAGAGTTTTTCGAGCCCTTTATGGAAGGTTTACAACTTTGGCGAGAGCGCTGTAAAAACAGAAATCTGGAACATGACGCCAGTGCTCGCTCAGCGGTTGTTTCCTCCGTCGCTTGCACCCAGGCTGTCCGCTCATTTCGCGGGTCCAAGCGGCGCAGGCGGCGGGGATGGAGCGGATGGTCGACCCGAATTAAAGTTTGCTTGGTGCGTGGATACTACCGGCGCGTTTTATCTCCCTGCTGCAAGGGGACCTCATCTGATCGAATACTGAGAATCTCAGATTGATGACGCGACTACTGAATCTGTCACCGCCAACATATGTACTACTAATATCGCCCAGTCCGATAGTTCCCGTTGTTCTTTTCCTTCGAGGACTAGCACACTCAAGGGGATCGACATTTTTTGCGTTCGTTTATATATATTCACCTCTTCTTAGACGTTCTTTTTTCCTCCGCCCCATATGACCCTCACATTTGCAGACAGGCTCAACGCCCAGGTATCTCTCTTTGGTCTCCCATGACGCGCACCTCTCATCTTCTGCCAGGTTGCCGATTCTGTGGTCGGGCGATGGTTTCGCCTTGAGGGGTCTGGTCACCCTCGCGAACGAGAAGGCTCGCGATTCATGGTGTGTCACCTATCCCTACCCATGTGGCATGTGCACAGACTAACAACGCGCTATAGACGGATGTCCGTGCTGGTCTAACAACCTGGGTGCGCACACTCTTCCGCTTCGCCACGTTCTACCTTGACGCCTTCCCCTGATCCAATGTAGGCCGCCATGGCGTACATCGTGAGTATTTCGTCCTTTCCAACATAAAATACGATAAAAAGTCTCATTCGCACATGTCATAGATATCCGTCAATGCCTCGATCATATCTTCCTCTGGGGGAACCTGTGTCTGCGACAGCCCTGATTCCTGCGCGACAGATCCAACGTATCTATCTTGTATTCAGGAGATCCAGCAGGATCTCATCACTAGCAC
Organism: Xerocomellus dryophilus; assembly: GCA_038089495.1. NCBI lineage: Eukaryota > Fungi > Basidiomycota > Agaricomycetes > Boletales > Boletaceae > Xerocomellus > Xerocomellus dryophilus. The sequence continues at coordinate 13,232 of JBBPKY010000462.1, forward strand.
TGCTGCCATTTCTGCCCTCTCCTCCGTCCTGATGGGTGCACTAGCCAACCTCCCAGTGGGTATGGCTCCTGGTATGGGACTAAACGCCTATGTATGCCGTCTCCTCGATCTTTGGCCGCCCTGCATCTGACCGGATTCCGATTGGTTGCGGAAAATCAGTTCACGTACTCTGTGGTCGGCTACCACGGAGGTGGGTTTATAACCTACCAAGAAGCTCTTTCCGCCGTCTTCTTAGAAGGGTGTGTGCCGAGCTTCCCCGACTTCTTCAAACGTTGACGAGCAACGGCTTCCCCGTAGCTGGGTGTTTTTTATCTTGTCGTTACTTGGTTTGCGTCAATGGCTTGCGCGGATCATGCCACAATCACTTGTTCTTGCCGTGGGTGCCGGAATTGGTCTTTACATTGCGTGCGTGTCATTGAATTTTTAATTTGGTTTCAAACCACTGAAGCTGATGGCCATCAATTCCTTTATTTAGATTCATCGGCCTAAGTAATATATTACTTTTCTCTCGCAGTGTCAAGGAGGTATTGACGTTTGCCTGCAGCGGCTGGTGGTCTAAATGTCATTGGAGGGAGCGTAACTAACTTGGTAGATTTGGGTGGATGTGATTCAAGTGGTACGCCACCCATCTGTGCCGTTTGTTGTTGTTTAGTCTCCTCATTTTGTTACCTGATTTCAGATTGGATCAGCCCCGAACTTCCGAATTTCTGTGGTACTGGGGTGCTGCAAAATCCTACCGTGTGGTTAGGTATCTTCACAGGCGGGTACGTAGCATTCTTTCCAGTGTCGTCGTGGTGCTCACTTACGTCGCATCAAAGCATCTTAACTATATTGTTGATGATGTTCCGTATCAAAGGCTCGATCCTCATAGGCATCTTTGTTACATCCATCATTTCGTGGCCCCGATCAACCGCTGTGACATACTTTCCCGACACCGCCACTGGCGACCAACTCTTTGATTTCTTCAAGCAAGTTATCACCTGGCATCCGCTGAAGCACACCGGTAATGCTCTAGATGTAAGCATGTTTCAACTTCTGCGAGCAACCACAATTGATAAAGGGATGCTAGTATAACTATGGTAAAGGCAAGGTTTGGTATGCTCTTTTCACCTTCCTCTATGTAGACATTTTGGGTGAGATCCTTGGTAAATTTAGCTTTCCGTCGACTCAACAAAACTTGTAGACACCACGGGTACCCTGTATTCTATGGCCAAATTCGCTGGACTCCGAGACCCGGTTACTCTCGACTTCGAAAACTCTACTATCGCGTACTGTGTTGATGCATTCTCAATCTCCATGGGTGCTCTTGTTGGCACCAGTCCTGTCACCGCTTTCATTGAGTCCGCGACAGGCATTGCAGGTATGTAGGCTCACTTGTGGTATTAGACACTGCTGAAACACGTTTGCAGAGGGAGGGAAGACCGGCATTACCGCGGTTGTGACTGGCCTGCTGTTCTTTGTGTCCATCTTCTTCGCTCCTATATTTGCTTCCATCCCCCCTTGGGCTACAGGGAGTGCTCTCGTCATTGTCGGTTCCCTCATGATCCGCAATGTTCGTGACATCAACTGGGATTACATCGGTGACGCTCTCCCGGCCTTTTTGACGATTCTTATAATCCCCCTCTCATTCAAGTAAGTTCTTACCGAAAGTTTGGAGGTATGACTGAGGTCTTGCAGCATTGCGTATGGTGTCATCGTAGGCATTGTAACTTATGCCATTATCAATGGCTTCGTCTGGATCGTGCGCAAAGTAACCGACGGTCGTATATCGCCTCCTAATTACGATACATCGGAACCATGGAGTGTCCCTCCTGGTCGTATCATTCCTCCGTGGATGTAAGTTCGCGGCATCCTGGCATTTTTCGTGCTCTCTAATGCCGCTGCAGCAGCTACCTCATTAGTCGTAGGGGCGACAAGGCGACCGATGCTCCCGCAGGATACCCCTTCCAAGTCCGCCATAGACATTCGGAGATCTCCGTTGACTCCCAAGACCAAGCAGGCTTCACGCCAAAGAACTCGAGCTTTGCCAACTCTGAAAAATAATCGCTCGCCGCCTTCTTTTGCATATATAATTATTGTTATGGGTTCGCTCGCCACCTAGAGTGCGGGACCTGTCGTTGCTGTGTGTTTCTTTTTATTGTGTATTGTGTGTTTTATTCCTGTTCTTATTGTTCCATCCCACTTGTTTTTGTGGAGCGGTTCCTTGACCTCTTCCGACGTATCTGGAGTTTTAATGGCCGGCTGACGGGACTTTTCCGTGACTTGTCATCAATTTCTTATACTTGTGTACTCGTTAGCCAGGGATTTTTGTGGCGACAACCAATTAGAAAAAAGTCTTCTCGCGCACTTGTTGGGTCCGCAGAAAGGCCACGGGTACTCAAATTGATTTTCGCCCCGGAAGACTCGGAGATGCTTGTCAACGAATGTTGCCTGATTGCACTGCCCTTCAAAACTTTGACATGTGAATCGATCTATAACTTATAATTAGGGCCTGAAGGCCTGACCCCTAGATATCAATATCGCTGGCAAGGACCTGTGTACCTTTCGTCTGCTTATGATCTTCTGGCGGCCTTAGCGGAATCCTTCCTTCTTCCTTCTTGCTTCAATTGTGCTGGCAATTTCTGTTCTGGGACGCTGGCCAGCAGGTCCCACGTATTAAACGGATGATTATGTTCTGAAAACAAGAATACGGTATGGCATACAGGGGTATGGCAAGATGTGACTACGCTCGCTGGCGATCTCTCTCACGACTCGTCTTCGTGTCCACCCTCACGTACTCGCTCTCGTCCGGCGCGCTGGTGTCCGGGTCTTTCCTCACAGTCACGTACGCCTCGCCGAGAATTTGCAACGCAACGGCACGAAGGGTGGCTTTGCTACGAGAGACGGTCGTATCTTCGAGTATGCGATCACATGTCTCACGCAGCACGGACTCTATTTCGAGTTTCGTTCCCTACATGGGATGTTGAACAACAGGCTACGAGACCGGGAAGATAGACAGACCTTGAAAAGGGCTTGTAGACCCTTCTCGGCGGCCTGTTCCTCTAGACGTTTTTTCTCCTCTGGTGACAGGTTTCCTGCCTTCTCGGCGGCTTGAATTTGATCGAAAACACTCTTCAATTCGATAGCCGAACGAAGTGTCGACACCCTACTAGTGATGAGGATTTTTGCATAAGACGATGCCACAATACGTACGTCTCGCTGAACACATGATACTTCCCTTGTACATTGTGCAACCAACCGCCGACCCCGAAAAATGTCTGGCTGGTGGCTAGGAAGTGCTTCGCCTTAGATACATAGACAAAGCCGATCGCGTGCAATAGGTCGACACCATATGACTCCTTCCTGAGCTCCCTGATGGAAAGGCTCGTCGTGTTAGATATATTTGAAGATCAGAAAACATACTCTGCTTCGAGCTGACAGATCGTACGCCAGCTGTTGGATACCTCTGGATCATCGGGGCCAGTCGCTGACTCCGTAAAGATGCTAAGCTTGCGCTCCAAGTTCTCGACGCTGTCTAAAGTCAGAACAAGATAAGATAGCCGACCAAGATATGCACTGACAGCTTTCGTACCCGCGCGGCACGAGCTTCAGCTTTCTGACAAAGTTATTGAAGGTTGCAGCAAGGATCAAAAGAAGTCAAGTTACCTCGGCGGTGGCTTTCCTCTCCTTCTCTTCTTTCCGTGACCTCTCCTCTTCTGTTAGGATTTCTTTGCCCTTGGCATCACGTTTCACTTCTTTACCTTCCGCCCCTTCCGCTTCGTCGGCTTCTTGTAGAGCTGTCTTCATATCTCTAGCCAGGCTAATCTGACCTATGATCGGCAGGAATCGTTCGCCACCAAATATTGCACCGAAAACCTCCTCGGGGTCGACAAAGCCTCCTTCTGGGGCACTCTCCTTCGGACCAAACTCGTTATACTTCTTGCGGAGTACTGGATCCGAAAGCGTCTGGTAAGCAATCGCAATCTCCTTGAAACGCTCTTCTGCGTGCGGGTCGTCCGGATTCTTGTCAGGGTGATGTTTGATAGCCAGCCGTCCTGAACGTCAACGTTGGATTGAGGGTAGCGCAGGTAATTAACAAGGAATACTTGCGATATGCTTTCTTGATGTCTTCTGTGGGCGCGTCTATTGGGACACCGAGGAGATCATAGTACCCAGTCTCCAAGGGTTTCTCTTGTGTACCGATCTTCCGGCTTTTCCGTGCAGCGGCAGAAGTGGAATGTGAGCCATTGGGTGACCGCGGCGTGGAGGAAACGGATACACCAGGTGGTAGCTGTACCGGATAGAACCCGTGTTGGTACACAGCTTGACATTGGACGCACCGGACGCGGAGTAGAGTTCCTGGAGGAGGTGTCGGCGAAGGTACGGCGAACTCCAACGAGGCATTGCATGTGCCACACTGCGAGCGTATATGTGGGCTATATAGCCGTGAAGAAAACACGGGATATGCAGTCATCGTCGTTCACAAACAAGCTTTGCGCCGCGGTGCCTCTGGAGCGCAGAAAGGGTTATTGCGGGGGTCACGTGAGCAGCGATCTCTGTCACTGCTTGGAGCGACCTCGGGAACTCACTAGCGACACTGAGTTCTACTGAGTGCATTGCTGAAGCTTGTACCCCCATCAATAACCCTACAGATCGACGTCTGCCCGATAGCGTAAACGTTCGACTGTGCTCTCCAAATTAACTCCGGGGAGTCAGGTAAGATGCTGGTACTAGTCACTCCTGTCCGAACTGTTAGGAATTCTCGAACTACACAAATCTGTGCTAGTGTCCATCGAATTCGCCACTTTACAATGGTCCCAAGTAGACAAACCAAGGTGGAACTTGCATGAGGCCAGTGACCGTGCGGTGTGAGATCTACGGTGCTCGCTTGAACGGAAGCCCTCGAACCCGCCATAATGCGTTCGTCTTGCTCCAAGTCGTTCAGCAAAGCGTCATTGATCAAAGACGCGATAACTGTACTAGGCGTGCTGACGAAGCCACTTGACACGATTGGCTCAAGGTCTCACGCAAGTCCGACTGCAACTACGAGTACCTCATCAACGACATGCCGCTCTCACTGGACTTTGCTACGCCCGTCAACACGGCACTACTCGTCTACATACTCTATTCCGTCCAGAAAATCGTTTTCCCGTCTACCTCAACCCCAAAGACCGTCCCACACGAGTTCAAGCAAGGCTATTCATGGATGCCTAAATTTCATGCACCTACCGTCTTGTTTCAGACTTACACACCCAAGACCCTGGCCCCTTTTGATGGAAAGGACGGTGGAAGGATTCTGCTTGCAATAAACGGCGTCGTCTTTGATGTCACCGCAGGGCGTAACTTTTATGGACCTGGTGCGCACCCGCCGTTCGAATTCTTTGGAGCCTAAAGTTGTTAACGTTGCTCAGGGGGTATGTATGGTAACTTTGCGGGCCGGGATGCCTCTCGGGGCATGGCCAAGCAGTCTTTTGATGAGGGTATGTCCCTCTACGGGTGCAATTTCATGTATCGCATCACACAGCTTCCATCACTCAGAAATGTTGACCCCGATCGACCAACCCCTGGACAAGCTGGGGGACCTTCGCCCGGATGAAATGTACGTGTATCCACTTGATGTGTTCACTTGTCCTGACCCTATATTCCCCAGCGAAAACATGAGAGGTGTGTCGAATGAATGCACATCTCGCTTTGCTGGTGTATTCATCATCTTTTAGGTTGGATTGAGCACTTTTCAAACAAGTACGTGATCTGTGGCAATTTGGTGGAAAATGACGCTATATGAGATTGTTCGGCACACAAACGTATCATGTCGTGGTGGACATGTCCTGTATCGTATCAGTTATTGTTGTAGACAGCCTTTGGCGTGTATCTCGAGCATGTGTCGTCCATGCATTACCGTTGGCGTGTCAATGTGAAGATTGCGTCCTTCTAGCTGGCACTTGTACTCGTCATCTGTACAACACTATCTCTTCCCCTTCGTCGATGAGCCCTACTACCACTACACTGACGTGAGATCAACAGCCCCAACCCTCGACGTATTTTCAACTCCTCGCCTGGCCAGCAGGATGATGGACGACGACGACGACGACAACTTTTTCACCAGACTCGATCGCGGCGACAACCCCTTCCAGGATCGACTCCGGAATGCAGCACGCGATGACGACGACGTTCCAATGCCCGCTGCGCCAGCATTATTCGAGGAACCAGAGGAGGAGACGCCGCTCCAGCAACTCATCCGACATTGGATGAACGAGCGGCACGCGCCGGACATTCTCGCAGTTGCGGAAGACGTTCTCGCTGGGCTGCTCGATCACATACGGCGTCAGGTAGGTGAGATACTCTCCTCCATCCTCGTCAGGGATGCGTTCGTGACACACTATCTCGCAGTCTGAGACCGTTCAGTTGTTGCGGTCCGATCCCTCGTCCTCTGAGGAAGAGCACTTTAGGATTATGCTCGCTCAGACGGAGGTCGAACGGGTGAAGTTTGTCGTCAGATCATACCTTCGTACGAGGCTGTTCAAGGTGGGCAAGGTTTCGGTGCCACGTCGCATTGCCAACAACTATCACTGCAGATTGAAAAGTTTGCTCGATATATAATGACCAACCCAGAGGTTCAACAACGTCTTTCGGAGAACGAAGTAGACCACGCTCGCAGGTGACGGATGTTCCTCCGCCCGTGTAACAACCAGTTGACATTTCCGCTCAGGTTTGCTAGGCTTACCGACCAGCATTTCTATGTTTCGGTCCTGCAAGGTTTGCCGGAAAACCAGCAGACGTTGGATGACAAGACACCTTTTCTTCCACCGATGGGTGAGTGTCGAGATGGACCCAGAATATCTCTAACAGGAACTCGTAGTCGCTGAGCCTGATAAAAGCCATGCCGTCTTTGTCCATGCTCGTCAGACATGTCCGCCGGTGAGATTACCCGAGTGAGTTATTTCTTCGCTCCGTCGCACCAAGCCAGGAAGTTAACTCTGGTCAGTGGTTCTACCCTGACAATGCAGAAAGGACACATCTCTTTAACCCCTTACTGGGTTGTCGAGCAGTTGGTCATGAGGGGCGAGGTTGAGCTGGTTTAATTAATTTACATGTAACTTTACCAGAACGAGGATGGTGTATGTACAGTATCATTTTTGCACCGAGATACAGTGTTTCGTTCGGACTGCCGTCATCTCGGAACGTAGGGTGAATCCTCGTCATCTCGCCAGCCCGCATCCTGATCTCGATGACTTGATTCCACATAACCATCCCTATCATCGTCCTCATCCATAGCTGTATCTCCCTCCGGTTCTGACTTTGCACCTCCTCCGGCTTCTTCCCCAGCTTCATCTGCATCTGCATCGGCGTCGGTCTTTCTTTTGCGTCGCTTCCTTTGCCCCCCAGAGGTAGGAACAGCGCCGTTTTTCTTGGCCTTGCCTCGTTTGCGCTTCGAACCCTCCGCAGCTTCGGCTTCGAGGTCAATAGTTCCACCAGCCGACGGGTCCGGCACGGACTCCACAATCTCCTTCAAAAAGTCCAGCATTTCCGTCGTTTCGACAGCATGTTTTCTGGAAGAACACGTCCACAGCGATCATGAGCGGGAGAAAGACACGTACAGATGATACGCCTCGACCTTTTTCGCGCCTCGGTCTAGCGTGACCTTGCTCGCCTCCTCCACGATCATGGCGAGGAAAAGTTCGAGGGCTTTGGCTGCGACGCGTGCAAGGGAGTGGGAGAGGGGGGATGAGGGGGTGGAGGGCACGTTCATGG
>JBBPKY010000463.1:0-20956 GCA_038089495.1 Xerocomellus dryophilus
CGACGATCCAGTCGGCCGGCATCGAACTTAAAGTGAAAGGGGGCATTCAGGATACGTGTGATCGCTCGTCTTGTGAGCGTTCGGAAGGGAAAGTCGTCCCACTGGCGGTCTGACTCGATGGCGTCTTGAACTGTCTTGCGAAGGCCATGAGCAGTACGAAAAGGAAATTTGGACGAACGTCCTGTCGGATATCCGTCAGGCTGTTGGTCGTTTCATCGTCGCTTTCGTTCTGATATCTTGTATCGCGGCTAGACTACGTAGCCTTCAAACGCGGCAACTTAGCATTGGCGGTGCAGATGCGCCGCGTGACCGGTCGCTACAAACGCTCGTATCGTATCCTAATTTCCTTGGCTGTTACCATTTCCCTGGCCATTGCCATTTCAGTCCGAGAAATCGTGCGCCTTGTACAAGGTCGCAGTATCGAGGACGCTTCCGTTTGCGCTTGCGACGAACTCGTGCGTGAGATGCGTCCGGTTGTGGAACGTCAGTCGGGACCAACCATAGGCACTGCGTATGAGCCGTCGCCGTCAGCGCGGAAAAATAAATAAAGAAGGCGTGCGGAGGAACTCACTCGTCGAAGGCTTTGACGGAGTAGTACGGGGGCGACTTGAGCGTGTCGAGACCGTCGTAGTGACCCGCGGCACCGTTGAGGATGTTCCAGGGTGCGGTTGGGTTGTTCAGTCCATTTGGATCGACCGAGTCTAAAACCAGGCAAGTAGGGACTCGGGGTTCAGACACGGCGTCACGGGCAGGGACCAAAGCTAGTACGTACAGTTGGCGATTGGGGCGTTCCGCTCGTAAGCCTGTGACACCGGAGCGCGACTCGGTAAACCGTGGCGTTCAACGCAAAAGAAGGTGCCGGTAGAAAACTTACGTGGACGTGTCCTTGCATGTAAAGGTCGACGCCATACTTGATCATCAATGGCTCGAACGCCTGCTGACAAGCCAAGCAGACGTTCGACGAGGTGTTCTTGGCGGCGACGTACCACGGCCGATGGAGACCGACGATCACCCAGGGCGTCATGTTGCGGTCGATAGAGGCAAGATCGTTCTCGAACCAATCGTACTGCTGGTTCGGGTATCCAAAGGGACCGTTGTCTGCGCCGGCGTCGGAGCCCCCGGCTGAGTCTGGTGATTGGAGACCGACGGGAAGGTCGGTTTCACTGTCGAGGATGATGAAGTGGGCGAGGCCGTAGTCGAAGGAGTACCAAAAGTTGCCGAGGCCACCGGATTCGTCAGAGGGCATGCGGAAGTGGTTGACTGTGAGATGGAAAGAGATTCACCCATGATGAGAGGGGGTGACGGTGATTGAACTCACTGTATCCAGTAAAGTTGGTTTGGCCTGGGACGCATATGGAGGTGGTGTAGGTGATGTCGTGGACGGAATCTGTGGTTCCACTAAAGGTGCGCTGGGTCGAATCTTGGGTCGTAAGAACATATATGCGATGCTTACCCGTTATCACAGTTGGCCTATTGGGACGTGCACAGTAAGTATAAGGATGAGTGAGGGGCCAAAGGGAACTCGCTTCGTGGTTTCCCGGAGCGACCATGTAGGCCTTTGAGCTAGTGAGGGGTGTCATCTGGTCGTAGTATTGCTCAAGTAAGACATTGTAGCCTTCGAGGACGCTCGTCATGTTGGGGATTAGGCTGTCATTCCCAAAGTAGCCTTGCCAACTCTCCTTGATAAAGTAATCGGCATAGGCGATATCGCCGAAGTGGGCGATGAATTCATAAGTACTGGGCAAGGGATGAGAGAGGAGGGTGGACTAGTTGAAAGAAGGGGCATACTCCTTGTTCTCAATGAGACTCTGGATTGTGTTGAGGTCATTGGGGCCGAGCGGGTTCGCTGCATCTCCGTATGGGCCAACCTTGGTGCTGAGACCGTCCGCACCCATCAATCCAAGATCGATGACGACTGCTACTGTGAAAGCGGTGTCATCGCCCGCTTCACGGGCAGTCGTGAAGGTGTCGGTGGGTCTATATGCACACCCAGGGCAGTTCCTGCAGAAGAGGGAGCATGAGACAGCTGAAACAGAGACAAAGACGGAGAAAGAACTCAACTGGTAAGAAGTACGATACCAGTATTTTGTATTTGGTTTGAGTCCCGTGAGTTTAACGTGGTTATCATATACACGAGAGGTGGGATAGGTGGTCGAGTTTCCGGTGGCGACGTTGGTGAGGTAAATGGGGGACTCGCCATACCAGACCTGCGGAGTATCAAGCTGGGCGTGAGTGCTCCAGCTAATGGTCATACCGGTGCCGGCAAAGGCGAGGTGTTGCTGGAGAGGTTCGTAGGGGTTGCACGGAACAGTGCCAGGAACGTGCACACCTGTGGACTCCGCAAGACATGAGAAGGGGGTGGAACTATTGGTAAGGTCGATGAATTGGGCGTCAACGCCGAGGAAGGCGGCCGCAACCGCGGCAAGGGTGAGCTGGAGCATGATGGTACGACTCATGGCTCAAGGGATCGCTTGCGAGGCATTTTGAAGGTTCTTGCTAGCAGTGGCAGCCGTCGGCATTATCGCTGCGACTAACGAACGTGCGGCGCCAGGTGAGAAATCAGTTCAGAGGCACTCATCGTCCCGCATGGCCCCGTCAAAGTTGCCCTCGTCGTGGACAGCAACGCGCGCATGGAGCATTGAATAACTGACCAATCAAAGAGTCCATTTGGCCTGATGTTCAGGGAGCCCGTCGCGACGAAAGGCACGCGATTAGCTCCTGCCATCCCAATACTTACTTCGGCCCTCTGCTGTCAACGGGCGCACCCAACAGAATGATGCTCTATAATTAATACCTGGGTACCACCTGGTACCACTCGCCAGGAATAAGTAGTCCGGTGACCAATCCGTCCACGAGAGCAAACCGTCTCCCAAGAAGGTCACCAGGCTAGGAACACGCTCTGGTTTAGTCAGACCACAGCCTTCCCTCCGTGATGCTCACACGGTGTCGAGGATACGGGCACTGATCGCGCATCTGCCCGTTCCGACGGAAGCAATATTGCAAGCAACGCTTACCTGGAGCGCGCCTGCGGAAGAGCCGTTGTAGATCACCAGCATGAGCATGCATAGATGGCAGGTGCGTGGCGGCGAGGAACTTGGTTAACATAGTTCATCTATAGGACATCGATGTCACGAAACGCGAGGTCAGGACATTTCCGTGTAGGTTGTGGACGCGCACGCGTCCGGCGAATGAGAGTCATGCGGTGTGGTCGGAGCGTGTCGATAGAAAAGTAACGAATGAATGCCAACTATACCAATGGACAGGAGCTGCGCAATATATGCGACAAATCAGGAGCGAACAGCCTGAATCAGTGAGCCGGAATGGGTCTTTCCCGTGTCGTAGTTACCGTAGTTTACTCACCTCAGCGTACACAGCGAGACCGATTTTCTCTGCATTCCTATTTCCGTACAGATTTAGATCGTTAGATACGTTGGCAGTAAGACTTGAAACTTTGCAAGATAGATAGACCAATGCTGACGATTTGCTCAGGCAGCGAAAAAAAAAAAAAAAGTGATTACTTAATGGGCATGCGCGTGTGCGCTCGCTCGTTTCTTGGAGCTGAGCCAAGTGGAGGTTGGGGAGTGGATGAAAACTGACAGCACCACCGACGACTCTTGCAGGCGACGGTAACTGGATTGCCAGTAGTTGGTCCAGTGCCCGGAACATCCTTGGAGTCTGCGAGAGGCCTGCCGTGGAAACACATTGAAGTGTGGTATCCTAGTATGTCGGGGGCAATTCTTCAACTTGGCCTATACCCATAAGTAGTAGAAGGATATGGGCCTGCCATATGGCGGAATATCTGCACAAATAATACATCACAAAAAACTTAATCCATCGCACTTAGCAAAATCAAGCCTGCCGCGAAATTTTACATTGCCCATTGCAAAATTTCAACTCACACCATTTTTTTTGGCCCCATTGTGCACTAAAATACATGTAAGTGCGAGATTGAGTATCCATAGAGAAGTTTTGATACGACCATATACTACTCTGACTCGGTGTGGCTATGCATTATGTAATCAGTAAATACTACGGAATAATAAATTCCAACACTCCCCTTCAAAGACAAGAGGAAAAAACAAGTAACTGTAAGTAAAAGAGTAAATTCAAATGAATGTACTGTATACTAAAATATTGATAAACAAATGTATGATAGTCCGTTCAAGTGATTGTGGGTGGTGTGGAGTGATTGTGCGCTCGAACGGTTGCCTAATATGGTAAATTCACAGCCCGCCGAAGCGGTAGGTCCATGTGGACTTGCCAATGCGTGCAATCTGATTTGCTAGGCCTCTGCCTCATCCGGCTTGAGTCCATGGGTCCAGGACATTCCCCGAGTACCTCTAATGTACATATGACACATCCATGTACTTAATCAGGCTTGAATGTATTTTTTGGTATGCAACAGGGCCAAAAAATAATTGGTGTGACAGGTCCAAGTCGAAATTTCATGATGCGGCTGTGTAGAATTTCGCGGCGGGCTTGATTTTGCAGTGCGATGGACTGTTTTTTTGTGATGTATTATTTGTGCAGATACTCCGCCATACTGCCATGCCGGTACGGGGTCACGCATGCATCATCGCCCGCGATGCCCTTGCTATAAGAGCTTGTTCTGTGAATCTGCTCCGCGGACGCGATCGACACATTACTATGCTAATATATGGTATTGCAATGCAATTCAATGTTCCATGAGCGGGCCCGGGAAATGAATGTTCCGATGACGGCCTACTAGCGAATTTCGGAAGATCTGAGTGATCCAACTTATCCGCGGGGTTAGCAGAGTCCTAGGACTCGGCGCCTTGAGCGTCCAGCGGCGACCCAGAACTTTTTTTCAAGTTGCGATCACAGCCACACACTGGCTTCCGTATCACTGCGATGGCCCACAATCTCTGAACACACCAATTTTAAATGGTCTATGAACTACGCGAGCAGCCCTGGTTTGGCCTCTACTTGACCTACCAGGTCGTCTCCACCACGCTCTTCAGAATCCCATATTGGTATCTTTCTGCTTATCCGCAGTCATGGCGTCCACGCCCAAGCTGGTCGATCACCCGTTCTGTCCTCGTCAGGTTATTCCGACATATCTACCGCGTGACTCAAAAGTACGTTTTCCATCGTCTTGTGCTTTTCGCGCAGCCAATTCATACTGACGTTTCCCGCGACGTGACAGGACCGGTCCACTCGTTCGTGTCCCGACCCACCACGCAATCGCATCCGGTCCAGGTGTCAAAGGCGTCTGGGTCGACCCTGTCCCGCATCTCATCACCGGCACTATCCTCGTTCTCGCCCATGCCGCCCACGTCGCCTGCGCTCGCATCCCTGGGTACTGGATCGACCGCGACACCACCCTCCCCGCCGGTGCCCCACCCCAACCCGGCGACAAAGTCCTCTACCGTTTGCACGGGGGCAGTTACATCCAACTATCTGCACACCCCGTTGACCCAACCGCCAATATCGCACGGGGAATCTTGGCCCACGCCCCTCGCATCACACGGACGTTTGCAATCGAGTATCGGTTGTCGAGTGCGGCACCATACGACGAGGCGAATGCGTTCCCAGCAGCATTGTTGGATGCCTTGGCTGGATACGTTTATCTCGTGGAGCGGGTTGGATTCCGGCCCGAGGATGTGATCGTGCAAGGGGATTCTGCAGGCGGAAATCTCGCACTGGCGATGATGCGGTATTTGAGAGACTATGGAGACTATCACCCTGATTTGAGGCTGCCGCGGATGCCAGGTGGTTTACTCCTTCTCTCGCCTTGGGCGGACTTGGGTGCGTCGCACGAGGGGCCGTTGAGTTCCGTTGCAAGCCCGCACTCGGTGGATTACGTAGGCACTTCGGGGCCAGATCGGAAACGCAGGGTCAGCTACGGCAAGACCGCATTTCTGGGGCCATTTGGACTCGGGTTCGCAGAAAAGAATGCGTGGGTGAGTCCAGCATCGCTGCACGCATGCGTCGACGCGCGGTTCGATGGGTTTCCGAGGACGTTGGTGTGTGCGGGGGGAGCAGAACCATTGTTGGATTCGATTCGGACGTTGTGGTGGAAGATGGCGAGAGATATGGGGGAGGGGGAGGGAAAGGGACAGGTCGCTTATTACGAGGCCAAGGATGCGCTGCACGATCATCTACTGTTTTCGTGGCATGAGCCCGAGGTGGGGGAAACGTTGATGAGGATCGCATCGTGGATCGACAACGGGGAATAGAGTGACCATGTGGTCATCGTGCTTGTAGGTGTGGTTTGCCATCTTTTTGTTCATCCCTCCTTTACCTCTTTCATCCATGCACTCAGCAAAGTCCTTCGGTCCTCATCTTTTTATCCGAGTCGGCGGGCACACCGATGTATCTATAGCCCGAACCCCAGATCTGGATCCTCTTGGCGTTTCTCCCAGAACCTTGATCCCACCTTACTCGCATTGGAGGCTCAATTTTCCCTCTACTTTCGTTCGTCCTGTAAACAGTTAACGTGGGCTATCTAAATCTACAGTGAAATTCGTGAACAAGAAGGCCGGTTTTTCTGCCCGCGAGTATAATTCCGTATCCTACGCTAACGCACCGACCCCCAGAAACCCAAGTCATGGGCTCCCGACTCGACGGACTGGATTCTCGATCGCTATACATGTCAGCATCTAAGTAGCCAGGATATTGCTCATAGCGCTGCCAATACTATGGTTGGGCTTTCCCTGGGGGCAGGTGTAGGCAGTGAAATCAAGCTTCTCGAGAGTCTCAGTAAGTTCCTGCCACGGGCGGAGGCGATATCATCTACTGTGGAGTTGTCCGCGACCCCTCCGAACGTCCAGAAACACCACCGACGTCGCTCATTTCAGTAAACATGGGTGTTTTCAACTCTCTTCTTGCGAAGCGATGCCGCCACTCGGGAAACCAAAGATAATGCAGAACGTAATGCTAGTATCTGAGTTCCTCTACTTTGTAGGCCCAGCCTCACGCGTCCCTGAATAAAGGGAGCCCACTAGGAACTCTCATGGCTGAGAGTGTTAACAGTTCATTAGACCATGAAAGAGGTCAACCGGTCACGGCTGAACGTGGCTGTGCGATGCTCATTGGCATCGTGGGAACTTCTAGGAAGAGTCACGGTTGCGGACCATCGATGAAACAATGTTCCATTTATTTTGTAGACTATCAGGCCTCCGTCAAGAACTTCCCAACGACCTCGAAGTAACGATCAGGTTCCTCGAGATGGGCCATGTGACTGCTTTTCGCGAAGGTTACCCAACGGACCTTCGGGATCTTCGCAAAGAACGGCCCCACACACACATCTTGTGCTTCGTCATCCACCCCGTTCGTCAAAAGTGTCGGGCAATCGATAGTGGAAATTTGGTCTAAGCAAGACCAATCCTTCAAAGTTCCGACAATGGTGAACTGTAACGGACCCTGCCTATACCGCGACGTCAGTGTATGGAAAGGCTAGACGCACGGAAGTACTCGCATTGCCAAACTGACAGTAGGGTCAGCCTGCAGAGCAGAAAAGGAGGCGCCTAGCTCCCCGGGGGGTTGAATGAGTTTGCACGCGTGCTTTGCATAAAAGACACCCATCCCCGCCTGATACTCCGGGTCGCCCGTCGTTCCCTCCCTCTCATGCTTTTCGATTGTCTCTCTCAGCTCCGTTGGCAGTTGCTTCAGAAGTTGACGAGTGCTCTCCAGCCACAGAGCCGTGGATGGTGCCGAACTCGCGAGCACTAGCCGCCGTAGTCCAGGTGGGTGCCTGTGGCTCACATAGTGCGCCGCCAGCATTCCGCCCCACGCATGTCCAGCGAGATCAAAGTTGGCCCTGATACCGAGATGTTCGAGAACGTTGTCGAGCTCGTCCATGAACAGGTCAAGTGTCCAGAACTCTTTGGGAGCGTCTTTCAGATGAGAGGACTCGCCGATACCGATCTGGTCGTAGAAGATGACTGGTATGTTGAAACGAGTGTGGAGTTCTTTGAAGGGGAGGACATAGTGATGAGAGAGCCCAGGGCCGCCGTGCAGCACTACTAGCGGTCGGACGCCCGAGTTGAGGTCACCGAAGACCCTGAACCATGTCTGGTACGTTTTGCTTCCCACACGAAAGTCTATCTTACCCGTGCTTTCAGACATGGCAGCTGTGGGTGATAGCTCGAGGACGAGTTGAGGTCATAGCTAACGAAAGTTTCTTATAAGTAGTGGGTTTACGACCCGGAGTCGCGCCATCCATATCCTGATTGGCTGCGGACCCAATTTGGCTTAGGTCGACGTTTACGCTGCCAAAGCCCATCAGAAATGTATGTATTTTTGGTTCGGAACCATCTTTAGATTTTTGAATGGACACGGCTAACGACAATCTTAACATTAATGAACGTCCCAGAACCAAGTCACCTGAATTGGCATTATTGATGCTCCACAGGGACACCCCAAAACTTGATGGGGCTTAACGTGCTGTTCGAGCTGACCACCGTGCCGCCCTCGTTATCTGTTGTGTGTGTCTAAAGGTCAGAAGGTGTGAAGGATTTTGCCGTGTATAGCTCGCGATCTGCATCGCCAGGCAAATTTCAACCTCTAACCGCGAACGGCCGGGGTTGTCTTGCAATTGGCCCCTGGTCCCCAGCCCGAGATACCATCAACTAGAGGGGAAGCTGGAGCTCCGCGCTCGGCTTGGATCATGGGGGATCTTCGGCCGATCAAATGGGCACAGGTGTTTCGCTCGAAATACCTGAAACATACCTTGGACCATATGGATATCCAATTCTATACCCACCACCACACGTTCGCATTTGTGCGTTGGTGCGATCACTCTATACCACGCTTTTCCCATCGCCCATGCAGTCCCGCCTCCTCCCTGGCACTCGCCAGCGACGGTTCGTGATTTGATGAAACGACCGCACCAACAAGCGAGCTCCCTAACCCAGCGCCCATTCAAGCAAGCAGTTCGACCCGCCATATGATGATCCATTTTCTATCGATCAATCTTGAGGGCTGGAAGAACAGCGACAATTTGAGCATTGATGGGCCTATGCACGCCCATAATCAGCTCATATTATAAGATATTATCCGCAGTCCCACCGACCCACGTAACCAGGCATATAGAAGCTGATGCAGATCTGAGATGGTATGGCGAATAAACTTTGCGAGCACCAACTTTTCCAGCAGGCGATGGAAGCGAACCACAACTGCGCAGTTTAATAGCTTCAGATCTGTGATATATCATCGTAATTTTACACATTCCAGCGACCATGTTCAACGGCTTCAGCCTCAGAGCGATTCGGGGTCAAAACGATTACCTACATGCTGCTTCCACAAGCGATGACTTGAAGTAGGCAGGACTCGGCGAGTTTTGCACTAGTCTGCGTCCTTGTTTCTATCGAGTATTTCTTGTATTTCAACCGCCGCCCGTCCAATTACGTTTCCCATCTCCCTTTGAATGAATCAGGGATATACCTCTACAGTGCTGAGCTGGACGTACTCTCCGTTTCCAGCACATCACTGACGGGATGTCTATGTCTCAGATGTCAGTCCCACCTACTTAGGATCTTTATGCGCGTGTTCCGCGTATCTTTGTCTTATCTGCCGGCACATGGTTCCCGGGTGATGTGCAGTAGTAGATGAACTTACAACCCGATGGCATTGTAGGAATGGTCAACTCTGTGTATCCAGATCCAACCCATCGACAACAAGTAAGTGCAGACGACGAGGAAACCATTACAGCGGCAAGACCAATCCTTCAATGTCGCCTGACATTCCGGGTCATCCGTCGTCCCCTCCCTCTCATGCTTTTCGATTGTCTCTCTCAGCTCCGGTGGCAACTGCTTCAGAAGTTGACGAGTACTCTCCACCCACAGAGCCATGCTGCGCGCCGTAGTCCAGGTGGGTGTCTGTGGCTCACACAGTGCGCCGCCAGCATTCCACCCCACGAGTGTCCAGCGAGATCAAAGTTGGCCCTGATACCGAGATGTTTGAAAACGTTGTCGAGCTCGTCCATGAAGAGATCAAGTGTCCAAAGCTCTTTGGGGGCGTCTTTCAGGTGGGAGGACTCGCCGATACCGATCTGGTCGTAGAAGATGAGTCATGATTGGTATGTTGAAGCGAGTGTGGAGTTCTTTGAAAGGGAGGACATAATGATGAGAGAGCCCAGGGCCGCCGTGCAGCTAGCGGGCCAAGTGAGATGACCCCTCGCTGGTGGTAGGATAGGTATGTACTGACTGCACTCCGAACACGAGCTACTGAATGCTACTAGGACGCCAACCACTGCCCCAGGACCCCTGGCACTGCTCGGAGGGCTCCACTCCGGACGAACTCCAGCTCCAGCTCCAGCTCCAGCTCCCCCTCCAGCCCAGGCACAGCGGTCGAATGCCCGAGTTGAGGTCACTGAAGACCCTGAAGCATGTCCGGTACGTCTTGCTTCCCACACGAAAGTCAATCTTACCCGTGCTACATCGCTATCGGCGTGGGTGGTGATTTGAGATGGAGTTGATCGCAGCTGCTGGAGAGGGGATCGGGTGCACTGTGGATAGCCATGACGACTAGGAATAAAGAACGCGGCCCTTCTGGGTCGCTAAGCTACCAGCATTGCGCGGCCACTTGCTCCTTCCGCAACCTCCCGACCCCGTACTCCACTTTTTAAAATTATTTTCTGAGTTTCCTCGCTTGGAGTCGTGGCAGCGTCTTCCGTTTCTAGATGCGGCTACTTATGCACACGCTATGGACCTTCATCAATGGAAGTCCAGGTCGGAATTCGAACTGGCAAGGCCCATCAGAAAAGTATGTATTTCTGATTCGGAATCAGCTAGCCGTTAATCAGCGCTCAACGAACTTAATTATAACCAACTCGCCGGGACTTCCCAGACAAAGAGATGGATGCTGCATGGGATACCCCCCACTTCAAGTTCATGACCTAACGTGCCATTCAAGTTGGGACTTGACAGTGGCCGTAGATAGAGGTTCATCCGAGAACTTCAGATTCACAATGTTCGCTGCTGCACTCGCATTCGTTCTCTGTACATACCTCTACCTCGCATCTGCAGATTCTAGCGGCATACGTTTGTCCAAAGGTAGAGAGCTGATCGTTTTTCCCTGGCCCGCTCTAACCTTTCATTGTCCGAACGTAGACTTGTCGCTTTCGGTCTCGTTTGGAGACCCAGTAGCGATCCGTGTAGACAAAACTGCCCACTACAGCCTCGAGTCAGACGAGGGTAAAACTGAATTCGACGCACTCATTCCGCCTGGAGGCCACACGGTCGTCCTCCCCGACCCCAGAAACGGCAAACCCGTCACTTACACGGTCACACTCCTCCACCAGCTGAAGTGTCTGGGGATCATCCGCGACAATTATAGCTCTCGCGAACCGCCATCGCAGCTCACGAACCATTGCATGAACTATTTGCGCCAGTCAACTTTGTGTAACATCAATACGAGAATAGAACATTCGGTCAAGCCCCAAGGAAACGCTGTCAGAGGGTACGACGCGGTATGTCGGGATTGGATGAAGCTGTACGATGAGGTGGAGAGGATCCACAAAGCCGGCCCTGGGGCTGAATGATGATGCTGGACTGCTGACTCCCTTGCTGTATGGAAAAGGCAAACGTAGCGTCGCAGCGTCGTTGTGATGAAAATTTTTCGCGAATGCATAGAAGCCTTGCGACCAACACCCCATGACCAAATGGCGATAATGCATTAAGAACTTGAAGTGCCACCTAGATGGTCCGTGGATTCTGGCACCTCATGGCATCACTACTCGCAGCCTGAACCAATTACATGATCGGGAATTTGCTATTTGGCGCGTGAACTCCGCTGGGGAACTGAGTTGCCCGCCATGCTGGCATGATGCTGCATGATGGTCAATGTTTCAATGACCTATCATTGGCAGTCCTCCCACGCTCTTTTGTATCCGGCATGCTGTGCGTGGTGATGAATTTTCATGGACTCCGGTTGCCGAAGGTGCGGTTCAAACTTTGTCTATGTACTCGCTTGGGGCGGGGAAGGCTAATTTGGGTATACGGTCATGATGCACCGCCGTACTATCAGTGTCCGCACTGAAAGGCAAGTATTGGTGTTTATTCTAGGTCATTACGGATCATGCACATGCCTAGCCTCGAATCCGATGGGAGCCGAGGTGTTCCGGTGATGAATCCCGCTTCAGCCCAGCAGCACGATTAAGGAAAACAAGCGCCGAGATTCCTCAATGTTTGGTGCATCGGATTTCATTTAGCCACAGATTATGGGGTGGAGCACGGCCAAGTCAGCACACTTCGCTCACTCATCGTACTTACCCGCCCAGCTAACATGTCGTCCGACTCGACTTGGGTCCCAGATGAAGATCCTCAGACCCTCTTCTCCGAGAGGTGCTGGCTTCAAGGTGTCGTCGTCAGCGCCGTCGCCTACGGGATTACCGTCTCGCTATACTTCTTGTCTTTCCATCTCCTCGTGCGCGGGACAAATGTTGAATTCAAGAAACGCTTGCCCCTGTTGATATACATCACCGTTTCCTTCCTCCTCGGTACTCTCTTCATGATTTCACTCGCCGCATTCACGCAGATGGCGTTCATCGACAACCGTAATTACCCGGGCGGTCCAAGCGCGTACGAGAATGACATGTTCTCCGTCCCTGTGGACAATGGGGGTAACGTAGCCTTTGTTTTGTCCAACTGGTTGTCCGACGCGCTACTGGTCAGTAACTATAGAATTAGACTGTCTGCTTACCGACTCACGGTAACGTCAGGTGTGGCGTTTTAAAGTCATTTATCAGAGGTGCCGGCTCCCCATCTGGGTCGTGATGCTTTTCCCCTGCCTGATGCTTGCAGGATCGGTGGGTTAGCACCTTTGTTCTATCCTAAGCTTGTGAAAAGGCTTAACGGACTCTACGAAACTGCAGCCTTGGGGATAATGTTCCTCATTCAGGTTTCGACCACAAATCCCTATGTCACAAATGGCATCAACTTTACGCTGCCTTATCTCAGTCTATCCCTCGCCTTAAATATCATTCTCACGATTGCCATCGTTCTCCGTTTGCTGACCTTCAGATACCACATCGTCTCTGCTCTGGGACCAAAATACGGAACACAGTATACATCCATCGCTGCGATGATCATCGAATCCGCTGCACTCTACTCTACCATTTCCATTACTTTCCTCGTCCTGTTCGGGATCGGAAACGCAGTTTCGCAGGTGTTCATACAGTCCTTAAACCAATTCCAGGTAGGCCTGGTCCGAGGGGTTTACTATCTCCTTCTCACCACAAACTACAGACAATCGCCACGCTCCTAATCGTGTTCCGCGTCGCGCAGGGTAAAGGTTGGACCGCGGAGACTGCTACGTATGTAATGACAACTCGGAGCTCGGAACCTTTAGGCAAGATGCGGTTTGCATCACCTGGCCCTTCCGTTACGTTGGCGAGTTCTGGGGAAATGGCGAGGAACGCTAGTGTGGACTTCCAAAATCGTTCGCATGTTTGAAGCAACCTTCCCATCATGAGGAACGCAGTGTAGCGTCGGACGTTGTTTTTACCCTCTGAAACCCCCTGCCGGTGCAGAACAGACTGATACATAGTTCCGTTATACCCCTGTATGTGGCTTGGCGAAAATGTAGCAAGGGCTTTCATTCGACCGATCGAGTCGTTCAATTCAACTGGGTCGGGTCGATTAGCACTGGCAGAGAAGCCCTCCAGTCCACATTGATGTGGATTTTCACGATCATGGATACTCCTAGGCCGCTGCCGTGGCTTTCACTTTTAGGCTACGAGACAACTTGAAGCTGCTGGCAACGTCGAGCCTGGAGGCAATTTGATGCAGTCGTAATCGTCATTTAGGTCTCGCGCTTCCTATTATGTAATCAGGCAGTTTTCGCCAATTCGTTCTGGAGGTTGGCTGCCGCGATATGATGAGCGCTGAAGCCTGATAGCGACCCCGGGCGCTGCTCCTACTAATTTACGCGTCAGCTTTTCCGGCAGGCAATCGGAGATGCGCCAGGGCCACTTTTAGTCAACAACGGCAACTTGATATAAGTAACGAAATCATTCAGAACCATTTTGGAGAGAGCGTCAAATCAATATCATCGCAATCCTCTCTCTTTGGTGTGCACTGACCGACACGACGCCATGTTTGCCGCACGTTCCAGCCACTATGTTCCTTTGCTAGACGAGAGTCAGCTCGGCCATGGCAATTGCGAGTCCTCCAGTGACCTCAATCCATCTCCCCCCTGCCCTGATGAAAAGCAACGCAAGACCAATTGGTCGCAAGCGATTCCGTGGACACTTGTAGTGGTCATTGCGTGCACTCTTATCAACGTCACACTCAGCATCTTCCCTGCGGTGCTCACGCCGAGGGAGGGGGTGCTTCAGGCCGATACGCTTATCACAAGGCAGAACATCCACCTCCTCCGTCGACCAAACCAGTACATCGGATTTGATGAGATACCGCGGCCCACTCCTCCTGTCAGTCGTCAACTGACCACATACCCTATTTTGCTCAGCTTGGTGGACGCTGCATCCCCAGACACCGTGTTTGATGACGATTTTGCTACGAAGATGGTCCATAGTGGCACCATCACGCCCGACGATAGGAGAGTGCGCGTTACACCTACCGTGAGTCCATTCGGACCTTTAGTCTCAAAGTAGACTCATTTATCTGACATAAATAAACGCAAAGATGTCAACTATCATTCAGTTCCGTGCGATTGACTGGGGAATGGAGATTTGCGAGCTCCACATAGACTTGCCAGAGTCTTTTGGTCAGGAGGGCCACTCCGGTTCGCTCGTACTGCATCGTGTCAACTCCACGGTTCCGTTGGACACTTCTTCCCTTTCTTACAACACCCGCCCCCCTCGCATCGCCAGGCTTGGATATATTGCACTTGGAAACGGCATTGTGACGTGGCACAGGAAGTTCAGCTGCGCAATGGATGAGGTGCTTTCATTCGAGCTCAGCTGCCTTCCTTCGGTGGAATCGGGCGGCGATTCCAATTGCTTTGTGGAGTGGGTACAAATCAAGGATGCAATGCCTGGTGAGCCACCCGGGTTGCCAATTTAGATAATTTCTGATCAGTGTTGCAGCCATCCACATGGTACAACGTTCGACCATTTGATGGTGCGCTCTTTTGTCACGGCAGCCCCATTGATACTTCAACGTTCGACCTCGGACTTGAGGTCAGAATGTGTACATGTTACGTCCAACACTATAACTGTAATAAACACCGAAGCGCCACATCCGTGGCAACACCCGATACGGGGCCCGGGATTGGTAGTCCACGGATGATGCAACAGATTTGACTTTCGGCGACTCATAACTGGTTTCCAGGCTGCAAGAAAGTATTGTAATTTACATACAATAAGTAGATTGTTTTCAAGATCTATGGTCACTAGTCTTTCCACAGTAGCACCCGCGCTGCCTTGCTTCGGCGCGTTGCACCTGCGCTCAGTGGCGGTAGGGCTCACACATGTAGCAACTAGTGATCGATGCTACCGACAATCACCTTGCTTGGCACCCCACTTACAGGCCTCCAAAGCAAGCAGGGACATCCCGAAAGGGAGAGGAATGAGCGCGCTGACGAAACGGACCACCACGTCGAGATGGATCTGTAGCACCTAGGGATGTGGAGGGGGGCCAGGGGAGCATCGAGGGTGATCTGAACCGCCAAAACGATGTTGACGGCACAGAAAGTAACTGGATACACCATTGAAGCAAGTAGAGGCGAAACGAACGCGCCATGTCGAAGTCTCAGGGCATGGAGGCAAGGGAGTCGAGTTGAGAGACGAGCCAAGAGCGACCGAGAGCGCCAAATAGATAGAAATGACGTTGGACGGGATGGGAAACGAGGGGAACGGATGGCGCAACAAGCAATGTGCGCCGTGAGTCGAAATGACTCGAAACGGGGTTGCTAGCTGAAGGGAAGGATCAGGATCAGCAATTCACGCGCAACACCACGACGGACATACCTGAGGCACCCACACCACTCCAAGTGTCCAAGACAGCCGCCGTAGACCCGCCTCGTCGACGGGGACAGCTCAATACGAACCCTAGAAAAGTTAGTCAAGCCAACCCAGTTACCAGGCCACACGGTCGCATCGAGGCCATATCAGGCGAGTCGAACCGTTTGGAATTGTTGTATATGGCTAGAAAAGGTGCAGGAGCGATCCCGAGGCGCGATACCACAAAGGTGCTGCAGTTAATCGAAGTTGGCCATGCGCATAGGGCGTCGAACCGATGCCGACGGCATCGGACAGGATGGAAAACAAGGTGGTACTGATGGAGAAACGAGCGGCGCGCACCACACCGTCCATTGAGAAGCACGAGGGGGAACAATCAGCAGCGATTGCAAGTGTAAGTGTGCAATACTGTAGCACCAAGGTCGCAATAGCTTCCGGATGGTACCGAATATGGTGAGTAATGTAAATATAAATAAACATAAACGTAAAAACGAACATTTGCCTGCCAAACGGAACGCTAACTTCACCCCAAAACCCTCTACTACCGTATCGGGAAAAAAGAAATACGTACCCACGATTAAACCACCTGCTTCTGCGAGCTCCAAAACATTGGGTGAGAAGAACGAAAAGGTACGAGGGAGGAGCGAGACTCCTAATCATACTGTCCGCATCGTTCACTGGGCTCCGCCTCGGTCGACAAACTCCTTTTGCATCGTCACCCCTCTTAGAAACCGAGCAGGAATACCAATTTACGAAAGCTCAGATGTCATGCGATTACACGCCTACACGGTTTGTCGAGGCATGCTGGGCATGTCGCACTCCCCGAAGAAGGCTCATGCTACCAGAAACATCCCACAGATGTACAAGCTCGTGGAATGGATTTAATTTCTTGTGGTCATGAGGCGTCCCGTTGATAGAGACACCACTACCTCTTCAATCTATGGGGGAAATACCCATCAAACCGACGGATCCAACCGTGACTTTGTGATCATCTGACCGCCCGTTTCGCGTGGCATCGGGACCTGCTCCAGGTAGGAAATATACTTCCTGATACGAGTGGGGCATGAATACAGTTGCATTGTGGTGAAACTCGATTTTTGCAACTCTCGTCTCGTTTGCAACTGCGGCTGCGGTTGTTTGACAGTCATGTCGGCTGCTCACGGTCGCATCCACTCACGAGGCCCAAGTCTTGGAGCTTCGGACGCTCGCGACGACCTAGGCCTTGACTGCGGAACAACCGGACATCCTCGGAGTACCTTCCTCTGAACTCAGGCAACCGCAGTCGTTTCAAGGAGAAACTTATCTCACAGATGGGGCAAAGTGTCATGCGTTCACCTTGCATAGCTTATGCTTGTGTCTTATAAAAGGTGGTTCGCGATACACGAGCAAGTCAACACTCAACACCTCTACAGAACCAACGACATCCTCTCCAACATGTTTACTCGTTTCACCTCGATTTTCATTGCACTGTTCGCCATGACTAGCATCGTCGCTGGGTGCTCGACAGTGTGCTGCGACAATGCCTCGAACGTGAGTCGTGGTGTTCGTGTACTGCTGCCGAGCCCATGTTGACATTGCGCGCGACACCAGACCCCTAATGGTTGGCAGGGCGCGGGATGTACGACCATCGCGCCCTCCGACCCGTGTCCGAGTCCCCACGCCAAGCTCTGCTGCAATGATCTCCACGTGAGTAGACCAAACCCAAGTACTCCTCGCGGTGAGAATCGTCTAACGCGTTTGGCACTGCAGCCGGAGACCTCCTCTGCAGCCGGGTGCACCGCACCCCAGAACTGAGTGCATGCCTCGCCCCGGTGAAAGATTTCGTAGAGAGCGATCTATGGGGACCGGATCCAGTTCCTGTGGTTGCTTAATTGGGTTCTAGAAGACTCGGGAGGCTGTCCCCTACCTCTACTTAGGCTGAATATACCCTATGTATTCATTCGCGCGTTTGTGTACATTCCCTTGGCTGTTCTGCGTGCTGTTCCCATCCCATGATAAGAACTCTCGGCATTGGCCTTGGGTGCAGTTCTTCCTCGCGCACATCATTCGCCGAGGCTTCGTCCGCATCCGCACGAGTCGGACTCGCAATGCTCGCCTTGTACCTATGTATCCGTCCAAACCCCACTTCCGGCTTATTCGTCCCCTGTCCTCATGCTACCGGATGGGCCCTGACCCCGTTGGCGAGTGATACTAGATGGGGGGGTTGCTCTTGATCGCCTCTGCCCGACGGATCTGCGACTTGACCGTGTCGCGCCCCGAGAGTCGAGATCGTACTACTACTGGTATACAAGGGGGGGACAAGGTGGAGGGGACGCAAGCAGACGGGAATATTGTATCGAATGAAGCGCCAACGCCACACCACGAAGGTCCTTCGACAGAAGGTGTGGAAAGTTCTATCGATAACTTGCGTGTCGTAAGGTCCGCTTTCCCAGCGAATTTTGTTGAGCCAATTCAACTCAGTTCCGACGCTCGAGGTCAGTTCGGCCCGGAGAATACACCTTCAGGTGATACTGTGATGACGGTCCGACGGGCATATGCATCCTTGCATTTGTGATCAATGTAATGATGATAGGTTTCGACAACGCCAGCCTGGATGGGGCTCGATTGGCAACGGTTTGCATTGATGGAAGCCTGCTAAGGGTTCCGACCCATGGCTGCCATCATCCGGTCGAGTAATCTAAGCTCTCGTAGAGACGATAGGCAGGTCCGACGCCATAGTTAGAATTCGGGGGTACTATAGTTTGTCATTCAGGAGATTTCCTCTTTGGAATCCACATCGTCGAGGTCCTGGGCACTACTGAATCGCAATCACATCAGAGGGATCGGATATCCAAGGGTTCTGCTTCTTGGGGGTATCTACGGAGTTCTGTACAATCCAGCAGCAATGCCATCCAAATCTAGAAGGGTAAGGCGAGTTAGTGGATGCATGAACACATCAACCTGATACGCAACGCCAAGCTCAGGCCACCCCGATTCTCCATCACAACTTGAAGGTTGAACCTTGCCTAGATCGTACACCCAAACCATCTACCATTCCTTGTAAGCCAGCGGCCGCTTGGTTCTTCGAGGTGCACGTACGTGGGTTTCGGCGACTCGGACGGTCCACATACTAGTCTGGCAACCAGCCCGTTGTCTAATGAAGCAAGCCGTGGCACGGGACTTCGGCAGAATCGGTACTGCACTCATCCTTCGAAGTACGAGTTGCCCGATGTTGTTGGTCACTGAATCAAGCTCACTTTGCATGTCAGGTATAGCCTTTGACTGATCGTCGGCGCTGCTGTCCACTATGCCTGTAAACCTCGCTGTCACTTTTGCGACTGCATCACCATTCCTCTCCAACCCGACCAGCCTCGCAAGCTCCCATCCAGCTCTCCACCACCTCCAGTACACCAAGCCAGCCGGCGAGTTGTCGGACGTGCTTGTATTTACGGTGCCTCGTGCAAACGACGGGACGCAGCGGGACGAGATTGTGCAGGCGCTGAAAAGTTTGGAGAGCGTGCTAAGGGTCGATGTACTTGAGCCGCGTATGAGGACGAAGAGAGACGAGTTTTAGCGTACTCACTGTGGTGAACCTTTGTGTATATCAGAGTTTGACTCCGTACGGCCATCTCGAAATGCCTCTGCGGTCGAAACTGCGCGTCGCATTCATCCACCCAGACTTGGGGATCGGTGTGTTCCTCCGCCTCTACGCACAACGATAACCCAACCACTCTCAGGCGGCGCCGAGCGCCTGGTCGTCGACGCAGCGCTAGGCCTGCAGTCCCTCGGTCACACCGTCGACATCTACACCTCGCACCACGACCCGAACCACTGTTTCGACGAGACCCGAGATGGTAACCGTCCGCACACGTACCCTCGTCACTCCGTTTCATTCCCTTTTCTTCTCTGCCAGGTACCCTCCGCGTACACCACATCGTGTCACCCTTCCCGCGTGCATGGCAGGGCAAATTCCATGTCCTCTTTGCACATGCGCGGCAGCTCCACCTCACTCTGACTCAGTTCCTCCTTCCTTCCACTGCACCGGAACACGACGTCTTCTTTGTAGACCAACTCTCGACGTGTATACCTCTCCTCCGGACGTTCAGCGGAAAACGCGTCCTTTTCTACTGTCACTTCCCCGACAAGCTGCTCGCACATGGAGCCTTCGTAGAAGGCGCGTTTCAAAAGAGAAATGTCGGCGTGCTCAAAATGCTCTATCGCTACCCGATGGATTGGCTCGAGGAGGCTACGACACGTATGTGGTCTGCGTTGGTGTTGCAGGAATATAAGTCGTTTTACGCGCGTATCTTTGCAGGACAGGCTGACACGCTCGTCGCCAACTCCAAGTTCACCGCGCGCATTACGGCGGCTCATCTCAGTTCCATAACGTCGACGCCCAAGGTCGTCTATCCAGGCATCAACATCGAGGCGTATCAAGCACCCGTCGACTGGGCAGCGCGAGATGTCGTTCAGATCATATCGTAAGGCGTCCTCTCACCGTATCCGACGCTGTTCACAAATGTTTGTCAAGACAGCGACCTACGCTGATCTCGTTGAACCGCTTTGAGATGAAGAAGAATGCAGCACTGGCCATCGAAGCATTTGCTCTCCTTCGAGATAAAGCTTCGGTGCAACAGTTGCCTCGCAGCATGCGCCTCGTCCTAGCCGGTAGGATTCTGCGCCCCTCGCTTACTCGAGTGCCAGCTCATTCTCTTATAGGTGGCTATGACCCACGCCTCGAGGACAACATCCGCACCTTGAACGGTCTCGTCGAACGAGCACGATCAAGCAACCTTTCGTTCAACGTCATCACACCTCCACAATCCAAAATCGCTGCTCCTTTGTTTACAGGCACGACTGCAAACGAACCAGACGTTCTCTTCCTCTTGAACTTTACCACCTCGCAACGATCCGCGCTACTTCAATCCTCATCCACAGTCGCGCTCCTGTATACGCCCGCGAATGAGCACTTTGGTATCGGTCCTGTCGAGAGCATGATTTGTGGACTGCCCGTTCTGGCGTGCGATAGTGGTGGTCCGACGGAGAGCATCGTGGACCAACCGTCAGAGCAACGAACAGGCTGGCTCCGAA
>JBBPKY010000464.1:0-20940 GCA_038089495.1 Xerocomellus dryophilus
TGATGAGTAGTTGTTCGACTGGTATTCCCCCCCTCCATTTCAATGTCATGAGGAGTCGCGTGGACCATTGGTGTTGGGAGAGCTTGGTGGATAATCTGAGTGGACGCCGGGCTGAAGGGTTGAGCCTGTCCACTGCCCGCAGGGTGAACAGCATGGGCAGCGGGCCAAGCGGACATGCTACTCGCCGGCATCTGGAGTGCAAGAGGGTGTTACGTAACCTGATCAGGCTGATGGGATGGATATGAAGACGGGTACCCATGGCGGACATCGCCGAAAGCTTTCTGGTGATTATACAGCGAGTGTTGGGACGAGTTTCTAGGTTCCGGGCCAGAACCAACAGACTCTCGGTGCGTGGAATGTCCTGCCGGGTACAAGTTGTGACTGTTATGCATTCGACCGTCGTTCGAGTTGACGACGTGAAAAGGTTGCGCTTGCTGAGAATCTGTCGGAGGCCGTGGAGGGGGTGGAGGGTAACCTGCAGTTGGTCGAGCATAGTCAATAGCACGATGTTCTGCGGCTGCCCCAATAACCGAATGTTGAAAAGAAGACGGCGGTGCTGCACTTTCCTGCGGAACGCGTCCACGTCCATGCGGCACTGGTTGGTTAGCCAAGGGCAGGGTTCCAGTCCCAACAAGACCATGGGATCCAATTGGCATCTGGAGGGATCGAGGACGCAGAGATCTGGTGTGTTCAATGGTCCGGGTAGACATCGGAGCGCGCGCATCGCTTTGGACGGTAATATTAGGCTAAACAGGGAACTTAGACTTGTCGAGGTGTGCGGGGATGAAATATTACCGTTTGCACAACCCGCTTTTGCGCTTGTGCATTGTTGCACTGTGGATCCCCGAGTGGGACAGAGACTCTGTTCTGTTCTGCTGCAAAATTCGTGAGACAAACAACATAGAGCGATGGGAACACCGTACCATCGTTGTACCCCGCTTCAGTTGCATCTGCGTGTATCTGGGCTTGCCCTTGGGGGTCTGGGGAATAGCGCTGTGGCCAGGAAGCCACAGAGTTGCGATCGAGCAACTGGTCCCGCTCTTCCGCACGTGATTCATTGGCAATATTGATGCCGCTACCACCCTGCTCAGACGCATGTCGGTTGCTTGTTTGAGGGGTCGGGGACTGGGGGAAACGTAAAACTACGAGCGGGTAATGGGTGACTAGGAAACTACCTGAGTAAGGGATGCTACTTGTGATTCACCACCATCCATTGGCAACGGTGCGTTTCCCGTGCGATCTTCAAATTCATCGTCTAGAGGACTTGTAAGCGCATTCATGGCCGCTGCTGCCATCCGAATTGCAAACTCTCGAAGAGGGCGCCTGCGCGGGGCTTCAGGGATCTGCTGGACATCAGTGTGGCCCGATGCATAATCAACTGTACTCACGACTTCAGGCATGGCATCTTCGTGAGACTTGATGGATTTCGGTTGATGATAAGCACTCAGCCAATTTTCTCCCGCATGACGCTTCGCGACCCGGGGGCTCGGGGTCCTGTTGTCGTCATCCCGAATGCTAAATTCTTCAGTGTTGGCGGAGCGAACAGCCATTGGGCTCGGATTGAGCCGTGTTTGCCTCTCAGTGGAGGGGTTATTTACAGCTCGGTCTGAAGGGTCAAGAGCCGCCGAGCCTGCTTCAGGGATTGTTACTTCGTGTGGGGTTTGCCTGCTCGAAGGACCAGGGGAGCAACTATTTGGAGGAGGGTCAACCATCAGCGACTAGTGAGATGGAAGTACGAACGCAAAGGGAGGGTGGCGTGCATACCTATATATGACACAACCGGACGGCGGGGAACACCCCAATCCTCGTGCTTGAGGACAAAGAAATGTGGCGAACAAAGCAATTTGTACGCCATCCCCATCATGACGAATTGATGAGGAAGCTGCAGCCTGTAAGAAACATTATCCGGCCTCTCTTCTATGCTGGTGCAGAGCGATTGAAGTGAGTCGATAGCAGGCCTGTGCCAGTAAGGTCCTGCTGGCAATTACGGAGAATTCACCCAAGTTCAAATACTATATATGGTAGGTCCTAAAGTCTAGTCGCTGCCTGTGTCGCAAATTGAATACAAAATTGCTACTTAATGAGTGCTCAAGTGATATTTACAGAGAATAAATGTCGTAAACATTGTCACTCGCAAGACTGGATCCTGTGGTTTGCGTGCATGTGTGAGCACGTTTCAATTTTTCTTGCGCTTGGTCTGATAAAATCATGTTCAGAACACTAAGTGGAAGTGACAATGGGAGGGACTTAACTGGGCTGGAGGAGTAAGCGCGAGCATCGTTATTCAACTTTCTCTTGGGAATTCGTCCTTGAGACTTCGTGGCTTGCCCTGGCGTCCAGTTAACCAATCATTACAGGTGATCGAGTCATAACATGCTAACCTCCCTCAGCACCAGCACTCGCGACGTCTGATAAAGGAAGCAGCGCGCTAGTTGCCCCTTGGTCGGTGGTCAGTGCTCCGCCACCTGCTAAGTCATCAATACTTACCATCGGCATTGTGGTCAGTACAACTGCGTTCCGCTTCACGAAGTTCCGGCTTGGGTAACACGACCTGCAGGGACAAGTTCTTCAAAAAAGTGAGCTCCGGTAACCTGTCAGTAGAACCAGACGACCCACCTCCGACGTGATTACTGCAAGTTTCGCTTTCAGTTCAGCAAGCACCTTTTTATCTTTCTCCAAAGTAGTTTCAGCTGCGGAGAGCCGCTGTCGCATCGAAGTGATCCCCCGTTGCGTGGTGGCTAGGCACTCGGTATGTGTAGGGATGCGATCGTCTTGGCTTTGAACAGCTTTCTGGGTGGCTTCAGACTTCTGGCGAAGGCTCTTCAGGGTGCGCCCTGCAGCACGAAGGTCCACTTCTGCAAAACAGGCTTCTCTGCAAGTCGTCAGCAAAAAATCGAATGCATAGATTAGCATGCCACACCTAGCTTTCACAGCCTCAATGTCCAGAACAAAAGTATCTCGCAGATCGAGACGAACCACGCGGACATTGTCCATGGTAATGACGCCATTGCACCTCATAGGGCACTGCGCACGTTGATGTATAAGCTGCTGGGCACACATTTGGCACATCAAGTGGCCTTCCATGGATTAGCTGACTGCCGATTCGCCAACGGCACGATCAACAACTTACCACACCTGACGGCTACCACATGGGAATTAACCGCGTACAAGTCAAGGCAGATCGGGCACTTGGGTTGCATCTTGGAGGGAAGGAAGAAACTGCGCTGGCAGAGCAGTGAGTGTATGATCTGTCGAATACAAGGAAAGTGAGAAGCTGCAGGTATGAAACAAACGTGAGAATAGGATTCAGCTCAGCAAAAGACAGGTGAAAGGATGAGAACGAATGGTACTCCAGAGCCTTTGTTCAGGGAACCATCCATAAGAGGACGGGTGACATAATCTGACATCCAGTACGATGCGAAATACCGGAGATCATTAGCTGAAAGCACGAATCAAGGACATGGAAGGCAGAAATGCACGCCTAGCAGGCCGCTACACTCGACCTGAGCGCAGGAACAATCACATCAAGAAATACATACCTGAAGAACCTAGCGATGACCGCATCTTTTGAAATGCGATTTTTTTCAGATCAGTAACATGTATCACGACTGAATTTATCTAATAGCCACCCGTGTTTGAGGACGCTCGCCTTGTGTGCTGAATACTGTC
Organism: Xerocomellus dryophilus; assembly: GCA_038089495.1. NCBI lineage: Eukaryota > Fungi > Basidiomycota > Agaricomycetes > Boletales > Boletaceae > Xerocomellus > Xerocomellus dryophilus. The sequence continues at coordinate 3,670 of JBBPKY010000464.1, forward strand.
TTGCTGTCCCTTGCTAAAGCAAGGTCATCTAGATGAGCCAACGCAGAACGTTTGTGTGTCAAGTTCGACCACACCCGCGGACTGGTCGACAGGGAAGAGGGATTTCCAGACACAATAAACAAGCCAGGAGGTGAGTGAATTAGTAGCTCGTCACTAAAAGGTGATTATATGTATCTCGCATACGGTCAAGATGTCAGGTGCTTGAGATGCTTGAGGTCTCAGTGAGGGGAGCTTCAGAGCCTGGAGGTAAAGAAGCGCTCTTCGGGGCGAACGACCGAAAAGATGACTGACCTCGTGCTGGTCTTAGTATGTGCTGGAAACGTCGATGTAGTGATAAATTTTGGAACACGGCCTGGATGATGAGATCAAGGAAGTTTGGTGACCCAAACACCATTCGTGCAGCCAGGCCAATGTCGCATCGACGTTTACGCTGTTGGATTCGGTTGGAATGGCAGGCAATTCGTGCTGACATAAGATGATTGTTACGCTCCGCCCGCATTACGCCAGGGTTACTAAGCTGGCACGCAGTATCCAGTATATCGAGCAACGTATCACGATCTTCTCGCCATTGCCTACTTATTGGTAGGTACTGTGAAAATGGTTTGTTCAATCATTGCAAGTCCACAAGGGTGCAAGATTTGCGTACCTTGTGCAGATACTCATATGCAAGCAGTGTGAAACCAAACTGAGGGCTACTTCGAAGGATGCGTGTTGGGCCACCCTTGAATAGCACTCTGAAGCCTTCTTCTCGATCTAGACGGCATTCAGTTAGGTTCAGCTGGGCGAATGGGCACCAAGCTCACATATTTTCACAAATGCGTCTGTTAGACCCTTATAGTGAGGCTGCCCTTTGCGAGCCTCTACTTGAAGGCGGGTCTTCAAGCTTCACCACGTCTACTGGTCCATCGGCGGAATTCAAAGCCAAACACATCGAATTGACCTGCTGGAGTCGTCAAGTAGGCCGCTGGCATACCTCTGCGGGGACGTTCTCAGACTGAGAAAACCGTGTAATCGTGCATAAGGACTCACGCGATGGCAGCTGAACCGGGCGTCTCAAAGAAACCGAGTTGTTTTCCATTGTACCCCTCCTGGAAAACATCCTTCTTGAGATGTGAGTAGGCAGGGAAGTAAATCGCGGAGAACGGGGTATCACGGAGCAAACAGGCGGTTGCCCCTCGGTATAAACCCACAAGGTCTAATTTCCGAACGATATGCACAGCACCTTTGGGGGCGGCACCCTCCAACTTGGCAGCTTCACCTTGGATCTGCAATCGGATTTTCCTGAACAAGAACTTTGTTAACAGTCATCGAGAGGACCGTTTTGTGAGCCATACACAATTTCCAGGGGATTTGTAAAGACCTGCTCGGGTTAGTAGAATCACACAAAGCAATATTGGTACATACAACTTGGAAACCACCGGCAGTACCACCAGCGATTAGCTCCCATCCTAGTTTGATTCGACCAGTTTCAGGGTCCATCGCCCGCCCACGTACGAGGTCATTAACGGTCAATTTGATGACTTTTTCTGAAGCGACACCCTATTGTTGATATCAGCCGTGTCATTTGTAACGGGGTGGGGGTCCGCACGATCAATTGAGGCCCAAGCCCGCAATAGAATCCGAGGAATCCTTCGTTGCGAAGAATTTTCTGAGCACAATCCGAACTATTCTTGTACAGCATTTGACCGACAACTGTGCTCCGTTGATTCTGTATACTAGAATCCAAAAACTGTCAATCGAAAGTGATGCACAGGCGTCAGAAGAGCCTTACCAGGTCTAAAAAAACACGACTCCAAATCAACAGCTCCACGACAGAATATTAATGTGACACAAACCTTCACTGATGATCCATACTTCAGTACATTGCACCTGCCTGAACGGATAAGCTCACTCACCCATGTCAATCGGGTATACAATAGTTGTTCCAAATGCGCCAGCAATCCCTGTAAACTACCCAGTGACATTCACTTGTGATCCCCGTTGACACTGACCTCCTTGAACAAAATTGTATGTGGATCGCAAGAGTCCATTCAAGAAAGAAGTATCAGCGGTCGTAGTCTTGCCCTCTGATTCCTCATGCGGGGTCCTCCAGCGAGGATCCAGCAGCTGTGCAAAGTCAACCAAAGCAAGTCTCGTGTCACCGTTCCCCCCCAGCGAAGTGGAAGACAATGGAGGTTTTCATAGGTGCGAAGAGTGAATAGCGTGACCTTGCAGTGGAGTGATTAAGGAAATCAGACTGATCTATTCGACCGTCCTCGGACTTCGCAGTCGCCTCGCGTAGGATACTGGTGTAGAATTTCATATACCCCAGTCCTTTCTTTTGCATGAATTTTACCATGTACCGTTCGACCATATCCATTTCTGAAATCCCGTTCTTCGACGTTAATGTCTTCCGCGAAAATGCATCGATGATACCCACCTCGAACGACATTGTGGAATGCTGCCACTTCGGAATATGATATACGTCCTCCTGGAGTGAGTGTGCATAGCGTAGGTAAGCGTTCTACCACCGCATCCGATAGTTTGTGCCCCGCAATCTCCTAATCACGACATGGGTTTCCCATGCCATTGGTGATAGTGAGTCCACGCCCAAGAATAATTTGCTTGAACTGATCTGGTTTAATGACCCCGTCTTGGTCCGCGTCTAGATATTTGAAAGCTTGACGGAGGCGTTCTCCCTGGAGCCCTTTCATTAGTTGAGTGAATTCATTGTCTGCAAACAGTCACACTCACTGGCAGTGATGGAAAATGGGAATCGAAGGGGTCACGTACACTCGAGTACGTGTGTTCCGTTTTTCTTCCCTAGGTGCAACTTAACCCAATCACTGCGAGATGCAGGTAAACTAAAAATACATTCTCACGCAAAGGAGGTCGACTGACCTGGATGGAAGACGAGCCAACATTGGCTGTGAATACATTCTTAAACTCGTCAAAAGTGATCGTCCCAGAGTTGTCCCTTTTTGTCAATGAAAGCAGTGTTAGTAGTAGGTTTAGGTGGTGGTTCATTTTTCGTTGCAACTCACACCGACGGTGGTCAGCACTCGCTGATTCGAGAATAATCATACCGCGCTCTAGGCCGCCATTGTCTTCCCTGGGGTCCCAGGATTTGCGGGAGACATCAAGAACGAGACTGTGTCGAAGACGATCATGGCAGCACAGTATCGTACCATAAACAGGGGTGATCATAGTATCTACGAGGAGACCCGCAGAGCAGACGACGAGCCGCGGGTGGTTTGAGCGCTATTTTTGTGCATGTCTATGGCCTCATGCCAATCACCACTAGAATGGACCACATTTAAGTTCAAGTTCCCGATTTTCTACTGTCGGGATTTTTGACACTTCGATACATGACAGCGACCCTGATTACACCAATGAGGACTCTATGTAGTATTGTGGCAGCGCGACCAGGGCGCGTTGACGTGGTCTGACTAGTACTACCGTTAAAAACTAACAGCGCCACTGTTCAACGGACTTCTTGATCAGCCTGATGTCCCATAGCATCGTTCGAGAGTTATGTACAGTATGTTGCTACCAAACATAACGAATACAGCCCCTTTTGTCTGACATCAAACACCCTCACGGAGCCCTCGAAGACACACCGCAATGGGTAACCTGGGAGCCAGTGGTCAGAATGGTGGCAGTAATTTGAAATATGACCATCGCTCTCACCGACTCACCATCATAGTTACTGGCCGCTCTGTTGCCTGACCTGCTCTTTGATTTGCTCATTCTATGACCACCCATCAGACCTCGACGTGATGGACGGCAACAGCGGGTCACATACTTCTCTCTGCGTGCTATCAATTGCGAGATTAACCTCCAGACACTGTGCTTTGGTCTGGTGGCACTCCTCCTCCACAGCCTCTGCCTTGCGCTGAATGGCCTGGAGCTCCTTACCGGTGCTTTGCATCTTCTGGTGAAGGCTTTGCATTACTGTTGAATTGCTTTCACGGATCTTCTCGAACATCGCAAGAGTGAGTCGCACTTGAGAGATTGTCACCAGGAGGGCATTATGTTCCTGTTTGTATGATTCAGTCGCCCTGATTTTCGTCAGCTGAACTCAATGGTCACGATGGAAGCCTCACAGTTGCACTTGGGCGTTCATTTGATTGTCCATATCGTCTGTATCAGCAGAGCAGTACACAGGTACGATGTTCTCCACTGCGGAAGCAAATCCGCATATGGGACAGTTCGTAATCTCCTCAACTCTGAAACGGTGATTGATGCATCGCAAACAGAAACAGTGCCCTTTGTGTATGTTTCAATGCAACAAGAAAGACCCACATCTACTGGGATGAATCCGTACCACAATCCGTTATCGAGGACAGACGGCCCTCCGAGACTACGCACTGACACAGGGCACAGAGAAGCAGCATGTTAATGTGCAAATAGTCGAGAAGGCGCTCAGTATCGACGCATCCGATGGTTTCAGCCTTTCATACTATTTGCCGGCAAGTCTCTAGCACGTGATGTGTAAGGTGGACTGCATGGGGGCAGATTCGGTCATTCGCATTTGAGCTTATATTGTGTTCTAATCGTTGAGCGGGCCGCAAATTAATGTACTCAGAAGCAGAAGTACTTGAAAGTATTTGGGTTTAATCAGGCCTCGTCAACAGCGATAACCCGAGACTAGTCAATGCCTTTATCATACCCAGTTCTGCTTAGCCATTCCAGAGTTGGCGGATGACCGACGGTGCCGACAAAGATGACTGCAGGATTTCGTAGATTACCCGAGTGCATGATCCCAGAGGGAAGCTGAAAGCCACACAAGACAGTCAAGCCAGTCAGGCCAAGCAGTAACGGAGGTGCGCGAACCTGGTCAGTAGGCGGCACAAACACACCAGAGGATGGCCACGATGAAAAAAGGAAAGCGGTGAGTCTAGGCCGAGTTAACGGGCCGCGGGACTTCGGATCGATTGGCGACACAGGTGACGTCGAGGACTGTGTACAGGTACACGAAAGTGTTCAGGGTGATGGGCATGGGCGTGGCGGCAATGGCGCAACGAGCGACACCATTTGCGACCCACGAGTCACGTCGACCCGCGCCAGAGTTGTTAGCTGAGCAAGAAACACATCAGCGCCTGAAACGACTCGACACAAACCGCCCGATGAGCACGGGAGATGAAATAGACGTACTGGGCAACTCCCACAGCGGTAGGGGACATCCCGAAGGCGACAATGCTCGAGCAAATAGTCCGAGAGCGTAGATCTGTTAAACAAGTCCGGGTCGGATGACGAAACAGTCGTATCAGACACTTTCCAGAGCGAGTCAGATCGCCTTGAGGGCGAAACGAATGACGACAACGGCTTGAAAATCACGCCTGGTAGGATACCGAGAAACGAGACCATATGCATGAGCAGTAGGGGAAGCGCCAAAGCAGTCTGGAGGAGGGATGGCACAACAAGCGGCACACTCCGAGACTCGAAACGGGCTAGAACATAACCGCTAGCTTGCAACGATTTGCGCGCAAACAGCACTGCGACAGATGTACCTGAGCCCCATGACAACCACCCAGCAACAATCCCAGATGACCTACCGACCGCCCGAACCCACTGCGACCTCAGATGGGATGGATCGGAAGGGTGGTGACGACGAGAAGCGACGACTGGCAGGAGTCATCGAGTCATCAGTGAATGTGATTGGAGAGGCAGTCGAAAGGCGGCGGGGACTCGGGGCGGACACAGGTATGATATGGGTTGAGAATTTTTTTGTTGTCATTGCGATACGTCGAATGCTAGTAGAGAAGCACTGGCAAATTCTGAAGCGCGAAAGAAATATCAGTGCTAATGTAAATCCAAACTACTAAGCTAGTAAGTACGAGCCAGAGGGTCAAGTCCAACGTACTATTCGTGTCAGTCGTTGGTGGCGGGCGCAAACCTTGGTTGCCAGACACCTTCAATCGGCGAACCGTTCTCAGTATCCGACCTTGCTAACGTGTCAAACGTGGATTACACCATTTGGATGATAGAAGTGCCAGTAAGTGAATGAGTCGGATCGTCAGTGCTTGGGACAGGAATCCGTGCCGGAATTAGCCGGCATGCTTGGCCTGTGGGATCATTCCTTCTCTCGACGGACGCAACAAACAGACTCGATGACCCAAGTAGCCTCTCTCGCGCACAGACTCACCATTGGGGTCGGCTCCCCAAGCTCCCCATCCAGGCAACAGTGTTGCTCTGTTCACTTTTACGAGCTGGTAAGTTATAACCTCTTACTTGACAACGCGACTATCTGTACTTTACATCCAACACTCTTCAGTTTAATTCCAGAAGATATGCTACTATCTCCGTGAGTACATTAATGCTCAGCTTCGTGTCGAGAATTTGTAGCAGAGTCTCCCGAACGAGATCTACAAAAATGCACCGGCGATGATGCGTCCCTGAAGTGTCTTCGATGCGAGCAAGCAATACAGACAAATATCCCTCTAAGACTTCAAGACGGGTGTCTAATCTGTAACCAGAGACGACAAGGGAAACCGTGGAAAACGAGGGTTCTTGTCGCAGTTGAAAAGCTCCCTGGCAGCAGTGTTCACCTCGGTACGTCAGAGTACGACAACCCAAGCAAGGTGTGGTCGTAAAGGCTGTGGCAAGTTCCACCCCGTGACTGTGATGTTCATGTGTTATCATCTGAGGCTCGCTGTTCTAGTGAAAAAGATCGACCTACATCTCTAGGATTCCTGCGACTCCATCGACGTATTCGCTCATTAGATGAGCAAGATTGTTCAACTCCTTGCAGATGAGGGACAGGTGAAATGATTGAGGGATGTGGTCCTTTCTGATGGACGGCAGCTTGTCCAACAACAAACCCGCCGTCATCACGGACCTGACTGGGTTGTTTGTTGACCGCACAGTCTGTGCCACTGGATGTGATTCGCAATCATACTTGGGAGCATCTGAGTCAATGTAGAACTGCCCGTGATAGCGAACGAAAATGCCGACATAGAAGAGCCACAGCAAAAACCAAAGGTAAAGGCAGTGGACGAGCCGCATTGGAATAATCAAGAAAAATTGTGCTGGCTATGAACGACTGGTGGGTTGGCTTTTGCCACTCTTCCCATTGAAAGGTCACTCAAGCACGTCATAAGTCACCAGTCACCAAAGACACGAGGCAGGCTAGCCATTGCATTATGCCATCACTGCCACTAGCTGGATTCGGTAGCCCAATTCAGTACCCAATTCGTCATGCAGGTGGAATCGAACAAAGAAAATGGCCTCGAGGACAGCCGACAACCTGGGCTATCGGAGTCTAAGCAACAGATATAAACTAACGAGCGGCAACGGACAGGGTAGGTTCACTTTCTCCCTATACCTGCCTGATCCTCCCTCACCTCCTCGCTCCCACCAATGCCAGAAATTCGAACGAAAATTTGCGCCAAGAAGGTACGGCTTGATGAATAGCATGGCCCAAGGAAGCCACTGAAATGCCCTCACAGGTTACCACGACCTTTGTCCAAGGCTTTTACTTTCCGTCATTGTCTGCTCAACTTGTTCGCCGCAAGATATGCATTATATCCCCCCTTAAGGAAAGCGACGATTTGTCGTCATTTCCCGCCGTGGAGCACATCCTCGGAATTGATCACCGGATCCATGACACGGTTGTCACTCTTCAAGACCGGCACGAAAGAAACCACGAGTTTCTGGTCTGCTATCAGTACCACGCAGGACTCTCTGTAAACAGCTCGATTAGCAAGCTCGCCCCTGACAAGGCATGGAGGGGTGAATTGGTTGTGATGAAGCGAGGAAATCGCTGCTTTGTCCAGAACTTGCGAGGCAGGTATGATACTTGGCTTGCAAAGGAAGCAGTCTCACAGTAATCCCATCCATTTGTTTAATGTCTCCTTACGATATTCACGTCTCCGTTTATGTCCAGCCTAATCGACGTGCTGGTGGGGGAGGAAGGGGACGAACCTCTAGATCCCGCCGGATTTCCTGTGGAGACATGGCATGCATTGTAGCAGGGGAGGTTCGAATGCTCGATGATTTCGCTTTCCGTCAAGCTTGAGTACCAAGTACTGAGTAGCAATAAGGTTGTGTGTTTGTTCTCTTCGTGCATAGGCGAAAAATATTACCTTAGTTTCGCGACCTGACATCTGAAAGGTGTGACGTCTAACATCATCCCGGAAAATCCCTAATATTGGTACGATTACTCTACCATGTACATACGAAGGTAACAGAGCTGACCATCAGTTAAACACAAACAATTAAGCATCGAGCAAGCAGATACCAGACCGCCGTACTCCATCTCGACGTACTTGTGTAAGATGCGCTGACAGTGGACTCGAGCCATGGTGTTGTGGTGCCGGCGAGGGCGACGTAAGAGCGGTCAGCATTCCAGTTGGATGCGCCCAGTGACCGGGTGGCTCATTCGTACCGTCCTGGGCACGGTCGGTGCCTATGGTATGGAGAATGGGAGAGAGGCGGCCCAGGGCATCGAGCCTGAGCCCCAGTCCTCGGCTCTCGGTAGTACCGCATCCAACGGCAGCCATTCACGTTGTGTGACCCCCTGACTTCGGAATTTGGACTGTTGGTGCATCGGAAGCTAGCTGGTCCAACGTTGAGGACTTGGAATGTTCGGAATCGGCTGCTGGTGATGTCGGCGACTGTTTCTTTTTACAGTAACGGATGCTACGTCTGATGCATCATGTAGTACTAATAGTGTCGCGGGATCTCCTCGAATAACCACCTTCTAAGCCTCGCTCGCAACCAGTCCAAGAATGCACCCCAGAAGTTCGAAAAACCTCTCATAACTGCCTCCCACACCATACTAGCAGCTGATACGATGGAATCTCTCTGTTCAGAATGGGGATTTAATGAGGGGCAGACATGTTTATTGGGAGAACTGACTGCCATCCGACCGAGCGACATCGCACCCTCCGTATTCCACAGGTAGCAGGAAACGACAACTATCACGGGTAAAATGATAGTACTATATGCATGTAGCAATTTGTTTTTCTCGCGGACATCTGCAAAATAGAAGAAAGTCTGAAAGAGTGACGGTGTCAAGACACGTGACAGGAAACTGCAAAAGACAGACCATTGAAGCAAGGATCATGTTGATGAAAGAGTCCTGTATTCTTGGAGCTGGAAAGTTGATGCTGATGTTGTGCTTATTTTATAGAAACGAAGACAAAGACATACTCAACTTTGCTTTCCATATTCGTATATAGGTTTCACGGCCCAGTTCTGAAGCTGCAGTGGCAACAAAACCGGTATCTCGGTGATGACCGACCTGTAAGATCCAGCGAGCGTGTTAAACAGGTTCCCAGCCCAAGCGGTGACATCCACTTGCACAAAGAACTTGAATCAGATCACCTATAGAACTAGTAAGTATGTTGCAAGATACCCAGTGGCACGACCAACCCCCGTGATCCAGTGTCTGCTGATGCTCTCCCGACTGTGTCTGTCGAATCGACACATGGCCACGTGTTGCCCCAGATATGGTCACTTCCCCTTTGTGTAGGAAAGCCACAACCAACGGGACATTTCTCACGATATCGGGGACTTGTGAATACGACTGAATCACCGTTGATTGACCGAGGCAATAGAGATCCGCGCCAGTGGACAGATTTGAAATTAAGAGAAAGCGCTCATCTGGAGACAATGCGGAGAAGCCACTACCAAAGGGGGCACACTATTATCGTCTTCGAAGCCCGGAACAATGCATAATTACATACATAAGGCGATGAGAGTGGGTAGGTTCAATTTGCCAGAGGTTGGTGCGCGTTTGAATATCCCAGCAACTGTGATGAACAATTCACTGGGCCACTCATAATCAAGGGTTGACGCGACTTACACTACACCATGGCTCAGATAAGACGCCACGAGCTTCTTGCCCCCACATAGAAAGTGTATGGATCGAGGTCGTAATAAAGGGGTCCTCAGAAGAGTCAGTAGTATTGCGGAGTTTGGCGGGTTCTGGCATTATGTCCACCGTTGCATATCGGCCTAGAGAAAGATCAGAAAAATGTAGATGCGTGCTTTGTCCCCTTTCTGGAAAACCCTACCGTGCACCAAGGCGACCGCAACATGGACTTCGGGACCAACTCCAACCGCAAGCTTTCCCGAAACGCAGTCAATGTCAAGACAGTACACAGGTGCTTTTACACCTGTCATGATAGGAAGCGCAGATTGTGGATCCTAGATAATTATCCAATCATGGCTCGAGCACAGAGTGGGTAGCCACTGCCACTGACCTCGAAATCACTCAGCACACCAGCAACACCGTTTTCACACCCGAAAACAACGGCTGACTGGCGGCGAGGGTCCCATGTGAGCGAAAGGACTGGATTTTGTGCATTGATGATGCACGCCACTGTTCCGTTACTGACGTTCCATACGACGAGCTTGCAATCGTCACCACCGCTTGCCAAGTAATTTGCGTGGGGAGAAAAGGCTAAACAGTTGATTCCGCCGGTGTGCTGACCTTTGAGTATTTTATCTCAGGCATATGGGGTGGAGAGCATGAAGGTAAAGGCCGTTGAAGCGTAATGTTAGAATCGAAGCTATTCGTAAGTGATTTACTTATGCATCAGCAAAAATAAATAAATTCCAGGCGTGATCGCCCTAATTCAATATTTATAAGTCGAAGGCATCTAGTACTGCTGGATTTGCGACCCATTTTGGACTGCCGACTGGGCCGGAACTTCGCACGCCGCCCACTGGCAAAGTATCTACGCTGCTGACCCGTCCCCTGAGCGATCACGAACACCACGTTGGGGCCCCGTCATCACCTTGGATGCGCTAGAGGTGAACATACTTCTTCCGTGATATCGTGATATTTCTCCCAAACTGACAGGTGCTTGTAACGTACACAGCTAGACCACTTTAATTAGTACTGCTCGCGATGATCCTGCACTACCGCTAACACAAGCGCGCACGACTATGTCTGTTAAAGCACACGATCACCCTCCTACCTAAACTACGATCGAGCTGCATCGGAGTGACCCGATGTCAAGATGCCTGGCCGTTTGTTGCAAGGGCCACCGCGGAGCTCAAATGGTCACCGAATGCGATGTGTCAAATGCCAAATGTAGCAGACCGTTGGCAGGCAGGCGTTATTAGGTGTGTTTAAGCCGGCTGGTTGTGGTAATGGTCAAGCGTAAAATTTGTCTTTGCGATCGTAAAGTAAAAGTCACCATATAGTAGCAAGATGGGAATAAATATCACAAGCGTCGAATTGGCCCAGAACCTAGAAACTCGTCCCAACACTCGCTGTATAATCACCAGAAAGCTTTCAGCGATGTCCGCCATGGGTACCCGTCTTCATATCCATCCCATCAGCCTGATCAGGTTACGCAACACCCTCTTGCACTCCAGATGCCGGCGAGTAGCACGTCCGCTTGGCCCGCTGCCCATGCTGTTCACCCTGCGGGCAGTGGACAGGCTCAACCCTTCAACCCGGCGTCCACTCAGATTATCCACCAAGCTCTCCCAACACCAATGGTCCACGCGACTCCTCATGACATTGAAATGGAGGGGGGGAATACCAGTCGAACAACTACTCATCAAGGTCTCCCATCACCAATGTCCTACGCGGTTCCCCATGATGTTGAGATGGTGAACGGAGATACCCGTCAACAGAATATCCCAATGCCAGTGTACCAGGCGATATACCATGATGTTCAGATGGTGAACGGAGATACCCGTCAACAGAATATCGTTCATGATCTCCCAATGCCAATGTACCAGGCGATATACCATGATGTTCAGATGGTGGAAGATAGCATCAGTCAGACCGTAATACCACCTCAGAGTGTACCAGAGACTTCAAGAACAGCCCTCGTTCGGTTCCAATCCCAGCCCCAAGCTCCTGGGGTTCGTACGAATTTTCAAGTTCCCCATTTTGAAAGCTATCACGCAAATATTCCCCGTATTCCACATTCTGGCATCAATCAAATTGAGACACAAGGGGCACTCCAGGCTGCCGATACACATCGCCATGGGGTTGGAAACATCTCCTCGTCTCATCCCACATTTCTGGGTACATCGCAACATCACGTGGCACCTGGGGCCACCTTTCCTGTGACCGCACAGGTAACCAATTCTGCAAGCGATCATGGTCGTGGAGCGCAAGCAGGACAGCTCTCGTTGCACCAACCTGGTTGCTCACGACAGGTGGGTTGTATCGGATTTCATATTGATCAACACTCATATTCCGTTACATGACCGCAGGACGCCTCGTCAGACCTCTCGGTTCAAACTGTATCTCTACGTTCCCAGAGGATGTCTGAGCCCAGCGGCAGCACCTCATCGCATCATCGCACGGTTCCGGGACCGTCACAACGCCACGCAACACCTGAGACTGCTGCCTCCTCTATGACCACACGGGCCACTAATCCCACAGGCAATTATAGTCACGGGTCACAAGTAGTTGGCCCCTCGTTGCACCAGCCTCTGTCATCTGATTCCTCCCGGCAGGTAGGTTATATCAGATTGTATATCTGACCAACGCTGACATTCCGTTGATGCGACCATAGGACGCCACACCGGACCTCTCAACCCAAACCATGTCTCTGGTTACTCTGAGGATGTCTGAGCTCATAGCCGCTGTGAACAAGTCGAGTGCAGACCACAAAGACGACATCAGGCAGTTACACGCAGAACTACAGTCTCAAAGGGACGACATGGCGAATCGTTTATGTGCTGTTGAAGTGGAATCGAGTTCCAATCGGCGTCAGATCCCTTCAAATGATACATCTGCCACGGGAGGAAGTGCACCTCAACCCCGACAACGAAGGAAAAGGCAACACGGTGGTGACCCATATCGAGGTGAACCCCTCCACATGAAGTTCCGTGTATGGGCACATCAACCGCTCTTGCCTGCTGAGACTGATATATGGTTTCGCAGCGTTATATAGAAAGGCATTTGCTGCATATGCTCAACATCAAGGATTACAGTTGCCTTGACCAATTGCTGCCCCCTCCTTCCGACGATGACATCGCCGCATTCAAGAGACGCCAACCTGGTTGCATTACGATCACGTCAGATAATTTTCATGTCGACCTGTCTCGCTCGCGCAATAGCGCCTTCAATACTGAGGCAATTCAGGTATTCGCACAAGACTTCAGACACAAAGTCATCGCGGGCAAGTGGTACAGCTTTCCGGAGCCGCCACCACCAAAATATCTCGTGGTGGAATATATTGAACTATGTCTTTACCTTCACCTGCATTACGTGAAGGAGGTGTATTCCACCTTGCAGAAATCAATTCACGAACAACACGAGAAACTCAAAAGGGCAGCGCGCAGCACGCGCAAGACGAGGGTACGTGAGAGAAGTGAGAAAAGTCGTTCTTGCTAATGTTTCTTCGCAGCTCTTTCAGAGCAGGGTGGACTGTGTCGCTCTCGACGGCCAGCTCATCGCTCACAACGATCTCATACAACTTATGGGTTCTGCGGCCATGAGCTCCGATGAATCTGACCCTGATGAGCCCGGCCCTCAGAAGTCCTTCCGAAGAATCGCTCCGGCTTGGCGCAGCCGAGAGCTGGGCGACTTGTTACATTCGATTGACCACACAATTCTCCTTAACCGAAGACCTCGTGTGGGACACCGAGCACTTCGAGGACAAGACCCGCGTCGGCGGAAGCATACCGCGCTGATCAACCAAGCATCAGTCGCACCGCCGAAACTTCCATACAATTGCTACAATGCAACATGGCTAGCTTCGCTGCGACCAAGCGAGAGCAAAATGTTGGATATGAAGTTAGACAAGAGATACGACTTCTCGACTGGCGCCATAGGTATGTGAAACCCTGATGATACTTTGCCAACTTCAAGGCCAAAACCTGAGTGCAGAACAAATCCCCATTCCCGCCGAAGCACATGTCGCAGCGCCGACCAACCATGTTACCACGCACACCACTCTCGCACAGCCAGAAAGTGGCGTGAACGATTCCATGGATGATGACTTTGAGGATATCACTCGGAACTTGATGGCTGAGGGCTCAGATTCGGAATCACTGTGACTTCGGGATTGGCACGACATTATCGATTATCGATTTTGTATATTCTCCTTTGATCTTGAGTTTGTACAGATCGAGTTTGTACCTTACAGTAAATTCTTTAATCCTGATTTGCCCCATTCTGACATACGACTCGTCCAGGAAACCCCTTCGTCGCCGGCGTATGGCGCCGCCAAATCCTCTCCGCCGCCCGTCGACGTTCGTCCCCGAGATCGGCAGTCAGCTGTACTCCCGGCAGATCGAGCTTGTCCGGAGGTGTCTCAGGAGTGATGTGGCGAGGTGGATGGAGTGGGCGGGAAACGGCCGTGCGCCGCACTCAGGTCATCTGTGAATTCGCGCTGTATGCTGGTGGTGTAGACTATGACAATCACTGGTAGATTGCACAAAATTCCACAGCGTACTCATGTCAAGCTACTTCGCACCGAGCGCAAGGCTACTTTACGATTCGCTCCGTTCCGCCTACTGTTTGAATCCACCTTGTGCCATCCAGCGCCATCCAGCGTCGTCCAGCGCCGTCCAGCGCCACCCAGCGCAGCGTGGGGCCGTTACCTGCCTGTTATTTGAAATGTCAACTTGGTTGCTACGATAGCCAATACAAAGACGACAAAGAAAACTTCATTGGGAAAATGAATTGAACGTGGCCAACCTGATTTTTTGTGTTTCAGTAAGGCACCAAGAGGGCCATTTCAGCACCGGTGTCTCAACTATCAGGCACACCTTTACATGGTCATCCCACCCCTGATGTTCCAAATTCTGTTCATGTTACAGCATAGTTTCCATCACACTGAGATATAATTCACCAGTCTCACAGTGGTTCACCCGCCACTCAAAGTTTCATGACTGTTCCTTTCTCGCAGCTACAGTACTAAAACTAAGCGTATTGGCAAGACAATGAAGTGCACGCTCGCCTCATAGTGTTTTAAATCGTGGGAATGTAGCTGGATATCTATCCCCCGCCTGAAATTATGTACCCATGTACCAGCTCGGGTTATTCGTAATATCCATTGAAGTTTTAACAGCGGCACGACTTTTACTTTACTGAGACTGCACTGAATCTTAATGTTCCAGGGGGGGGTTGCATCAGACATATCCCTCATAGTGTTATTAACTTCAGGTATGTGGCAGGTGGGAAATAGTATAGGTTATTACCGAATTATGCCCCCGGTGTTGACCTGATGTGTACTGACTTCAAAGCTCAAGCAACATTTACCCTTGTTTGTGACGAACATGTCCGGAATGCTGTGAACTTGAAGGAAATGGCGCAGAATCACACTACCGAATCTAGACACAACAGAGCGACTGGAAATTTGAGCAAAAGGCATGTTTATGTTCTTTATCGGTAGTTGGGCAGCGAAACACAGTCTCGTATACCACTGTGGGCATGGTCGCGTCCCCCTATCCGTTACTTGATCGTGCCCTCGCGAATTCCAGCTTCTCCGGCACTGACACCGTCGATCTGTGCGCTTTACTTTGGTATTTATTCCAGAACCTAGTCCGAGTCGCCACCACTCATTCCTGTTAGATCTCAGCTCCCCCTTGCCGAGTTCTCGGTTTTATCCGCCTACAGCCAAGTTTTCTGATTTTAATCATCTTTTCTGTATCTACACGGTGTATCCTGAGTAGCTTTTTCTAATTTACCTATTGACCCGTCCCAGTGATAAAGACATACGCAAGTAGGATTCAACGAATCGAGTGGCATTGTGCCATTTGCGCAGGCCTCGGCTTATTCTCCCTCAAGTACGCCGAATACGAAACCGAAAAAGGTCCGGATAAGGCGGTGGCCAAGTTACTGATGTCCATAGGCAAGTAACTTGCGATCACTGCACACTCTTCACTATCCTGATTCCAAGACAACGACGACACAATACACGCTTCGCTCATCAAAACTGACCACCAGTGCTTTCTTCGATCTCCTCCAAGGCTGTCTCGTACACGACCCTCGTGGTAGCAAAACTCTGCTATTTGCGCTCCTCCAAGGCCTGCTCGTCGACAATGACGGAGGCCACACCTGCCCAATTGCAACCATAGCAGTACCACCAATTCTAAAAAGGGTGTCATCGATGAATAAATTGAGGCTTCCACGACAGCTGGACATACAGGAGCGTTCTCAGAGGTATGCATGGTCTGCTCTTTGACAATGTCGGAGGCTTGAGCGTTCCAAGTCCAACCGGGTACGTCAACCCAACACTAAAAAGGGGATCAGAGAGATTCGTCTTCCGCAATAGCAGGACGTACAGGAGGAAGGTTTGCAGAGGTAGGCATTGTGTTTGTGTAGCGGAGAATTGTTGGTGCGAAAAACTGTTGCATTCAGCTCGACTTCGAGTCCGGTTTTATATCCCTTCGTGACTCAAACAAACCATCACGGTGATTTATCGGCGCACCTGTTGGTGGGCCGAGTAGTGGCGTCCTTGATTGCACTAGAAGCCTGACATACCGTCAGCGGCCACCGGCCGCTCTGTACCAACATCCGACTAAGTTCAGGATATTCCGAATAAAGGAAACAGTGCTGCAAGACGCTTTTTCGGGACGCTTTTAAGCCCCGTCATTCAGTGGGAGAGCTTAATGAAGCGATTATAGGAATGGATGAAATGAAAGTTACAATGCGGTAGCATTGATCAGATCCAGTGGAGTGGGACTGGGAAAGACGTAGTGTCAATCGGGGCGGATACCTACGTCATAGGAGCACTCGCATGTTCCGAACGTGATGAAAAGAGGTAATATGGGCGCAACCCAGCACGATTTGAGTGGAGCTGAGCATCGATTCCGTGACCAGAAGGGTACTTTCAAGTTGAATAGAATCTTTGCCGAGGCGGGCGGTGGCGCGGACAGAATGGGAACCGAACGATAATGATCATGCTGCGCACGCTTCTAATGCAGCTGCCGATCTTAGAATTCCTTCTCATCATGATTTATGTCTGGAGTGATGGCTTGGCCTCCGAGAATGGCCACGCAGCTAAGTATGTCAGCTGGCATCGGTTGTGAACCGCATGGTGGTTACTTAGCGCGCATGTTCCTACCACCTTGGCTCGACGAGTGTTTGGCAAGAGGTATGCTCCACTGACGCGTTCTGTAGAAATCAGGGCGGGTGGGGAAGACTAGTATCACGTAACCAGAGTGCTGTGCTGATGTTGAACGGCGATAGATCTGGGGTGATAAGACGTCGACCACCATTCTAGCAGTCCTCAGGGCTGTCGCGGCACGTGACTTCCCAGAGGGTAGTCCGTGCAGGAGTGAGCCAGGTGGCGGTGCTGGCGGCGTGTCTTCTCGTCCGCCATCTCGTCTGACAGCGAGCTGGCTCCCTCGCATCGAGCG
>JBBPKY010000465.1:0-20934 GCA_038089495.1 Xerocomellus dryophilus
AATGGTACTGGTGGTTCCGAGCCCGGAACGGCGCGGGAAAATTCCGGAACCAGTTCCGGAATGGTACCGGCGCTTCCGAGGTCGGAACGGTTCCGGCCGGGACCAAACTTACGGTTGGATACTGTCAGCTTCATTGTGCCTCACCATAAAGGAGCTACAGGCTGGAAGGTTTGCTGGCAGACATCTAGCCAATTGGATGCCAGCCTTTAGCCAAAGGTTGGTCGTACAACACTCTGACAAGAGATTGGCTCCGAGTCAAGTGATCTTCAGTGGGCCTTTGCTGAGTCTCAACAAGTTGTGGCACGACTCCAGGGGGGCCAAGTATTTCAACACAGTACCTTCACCTAAACTTCAGAACATCACTTGCGGCTGATCCTGTACAGATCCCTTGCTTAAGTTGCCTTACTCAAGCTCTTTTCTGTTTTCATGTTATGTGCGATTCGTTGATCTCAGTGTAGAAGTACATTGTAATGTATGAGTACAAGGTGTAAAGTAGTGATAGACAGATCTCACCTCAGTACTGAATAGAGTCAGTGACTGAGATGTAGAGTTGCATCAAGATGGACATTATCTATGTGATTATATAATACAGATCTAACTGAGTCTATTTGTACTGTAGTCCATACAAGAATAATACAACACTCCCCCTCAAACGGAAGGGTATGGTCTGAGTTCCTGAGCAAAATGTTTAGCTTTAATGCTTGGGAGAGCCTTGGTAAGAGTATCAGCAACCATGTTGTTTGAAGGACAATAGAGAAAACAAATAGAACTGTCCTCAATAGTGAAATGAACAAAATGATAACAAATGTCAATGTATTTCATACATGCATGATAGCTACTGTTGCAAGTTAGTGCGATAGTGGACTGATTGTCACCAAAAAGGGACATTGGCTGTGTCAGTGGTCGAAACATCTCTCCAATAAGACATTGAAGCCAAAGTGCTTCTTTTGCAGCGTGCATTGCAGTGGCATACTCAGATTCCACAGTGGGGAGGGTGACGAGTTCTTGTTTCCTTGAACCCCAAAGGATCACCCCTCTGTCGACGAGGAAAGTGAAGCCAGTGATGGCTCGTTGATGCTCCTGCATAGCACTGTCTGCATCAACATACCCAATGAGACCTTGGGCCTGTGTTCTGAAAGTCAGCGCGACATCTGTAATACAACCCCCTTTGTACAGCTCTGTACAATGCTGTACAGTTCACAGAGCTACAGCCAGGTTACTATCTGTACAGGTCTGTACAGAGTCTGTACAGATTTGTACATCATAAAATTCTGTAGGTCTGTACACACCTATAAAACTGTATAGAGCTGCACAGAATTAGTACAGACTTGCAAACATACTTATTTTTTTCCTTGCATTTCATTCTCACAAGATAGGGGTAGAAACCAAATTTATTACATCTAATACAACTACAGTACAAGCACAAAGTACAAGTATACAATACATACAAAAGGAAAAGGGAAAGAGGAAAGAGGAAGGGGGGAGAAAGAATGATAGTGAGTCAGAGGGGAAAAAACAAGGGAGATATGACTCACAGGACAGAGGATAGAGACCAGACCAGACCAGAGAGTGCAGAGCAGAGATGAGAGAGCAGAGAGCAGAGACAGAGAGCAGAGCAGAGGGCAGAGAGCAGAGGGCAGAGGGCAGAGGGTAGAGAGCAGAGGGCAGAGAGCAGAGGGCAGAGAGCAGAGGGCAGAGAGCAGAGTAGATAGAGGGCAGAGAGCAGAGCAGAGAGCAGAGAGCAAAGAGCAGAGAGCAGAGAGAGAGACAAGAGAGCAGAGAGCAAAGGCACAGAGAGAGAGCAAAGGGATGGGGGTGATGGTGGTGAGGAAGAACAAGTTGAACATAGATGCGCTCAAAGTTCCGGATGGACCCAAATGTAAACTAAGCGAACTTCAAGTTTCAAAACAAAATAATGAGCGTGTGACAAAATGTGTCAAGTATTCAAGCTCCGATTGACTTGCAACACTGCCACAAATGGGGGGACTTTGAACTCCAATCAAACACTGGCAGCACGTGCCGAAAACCAACGGGATCATGCCATCAGTACCAATTGGAATCCATCGAACCATGCATAATTAATTAATTAATTAGTTCGCATGCAGCACGAGGAATGACAAAGGGTTGTCAGATGGTCAGGATGAATGCGAGAGCGCTCGGCAGTTGATCAGCAGCAGCTTCGACTTGCGACACAGACAAGGATGATCTACTCGCTCATGGAAAGGCCCTACCTTACAAGGTAAGTCTGATAAGTCTTACTACCCCACCGGGTGTTGGAAATGTGCATTCTGTGCATTTACTGTAAGACCTACGGGCAAGCATTTCCGTGGAGGTGTAACCCCACAGTGTTGGATTAACCATCCCAAAGCACTAATATTGGTACCCCGGCCATATAGCTCAGTGGTTAGAGCACCTGGTATACAACTAGGAGGTCGCCGGTTCAATCCCGGCTCTGGTCACATTTTCTGAACCGGGAATGGATAGAAAAACGGACTGCCAGCGCAACCAATGGGTCACATGATTCCGTCAAACCATGCCAGCGCACAAGGTACTACTGTAAATAGACCCCTGTAAATACAGTAACTAATTAAAGGCTGTTCTAAATGCATCCAGGCTGATATAAGAGCCAGCTGGGCAGCCTGATGACCCGACCAAAATGCCCCACATCTCTGAGCGCCAAAAACTGCTTAATGCCCTTTCCCAAGCCTGGGAAGAGCTAGGCACTCAACTTTATGTCCAAATGCTACTCGATGCAATAAATGCTGAATCCCCAATCCCTTCTTCTACAAATTCTACTGGCAGCTTATCTCATACCTCTGACTCCCATTCTGAGACAACACAATCCCACTCTGACAGTGGTACCACTGAATCAAGTTCAACTGATGACATTCCGGTGCAAGATCTTGTAAATTTCTACGAATTGATTGCAGCACAGGAAGATGAAGTTAGACTGGCACTGATTCTTCAGGCCCAGCGTTCCTGTTCTACCCAGATTCCACAGCTCCAACTCCTTGATGTGTGGCACTTGGATAATCCCAGGCTCTTTCGGCGCAAGCTTAGAGTGTCATATGAGGTCTTTGTCAAGATTGTTGACCTCATTCGGGATCACCATATCTTCCACAACAATTCCAACAATCCACAGCTCCCTGTTCAAATCCAGCTAGCAATCTTTCTAAATGCTACTGGACACTATGGTAATGCAGCATCTTCACAGGACATGGCAGAGTGGGCAGGTGTCTCTGTAGGCACTGTTCACAACTGCTACAAGCGAGTGATGATTGCCATCCAGAGTCATCATGATCATTTTATTCACTTTGACTTGACCCAGCAAAAGGATCGTGAAGACAAGGAGCTGGCCCAAAACTATATGGTTCAAAAGACATGCTCTCGATGGAAGGGGGGGTTTTTATCCATTGATGGGACACCATTCAAGCTCTTTCAAAAGCCAGGCTGGCATGGTGAAGGATTCTTTGATAGGAAATCAAACTATTCACTTTCTAATCAGGTGAGTAATTTAATTTAATTTATTATCCTCTGTTGTTTATCAGTGATTCATAGGTTGTGATCTTTCCACACAATCTGCAGATTGTTGACTATGTCATTGGAGTTCCTGGAAGTCTCCATGACTCTGCAGCCTTCCAAAACACCCAGGTTGCATGCTCTCCTGACCAGTTTTTCAACCAAAATGAGTGGCTTTGGGCTGATAGTGCATATGGCTCTCAGCCATGGTGTGTAGTTCCATTCAAAAGGCCAACTGAGGGGAGTTTGACAAGATCTCAAAAGACCTTCAATTACTATCTGTCCAAAGTGTGTGTACTGATATATGACAGTTTTTACTGCTAAGCTTTGTTTTCTAGGTGTGAGTCCATTCAGAGCACTTTTTTGCATCTCTCAAGGGTCGATTTCAATCACTTCGTGATCTACACATTCAAATTCAGAAAGATGATGATCTCAAATATGCAAATTCTTGGATCCGAAGCTGTCTTATCCTTCACAATATGATTATAGACTTTGAGGAGGAGCTTGGAATAGCTCCATCAGCAAGTGGATTTGCTGCTGAGTGTCCTGAGGAGGGGAATGGTGAGGAAGAGGCAGGGGAGGAGGAGGAGGAGGAGGAGGAGGAGGAAGGTGGGGAGGAACTACAGCAGAGAACACCTGGGCAGCAACACCGGCACTCACTGATGCAGCACTTACTCCGACAGTTGTAGCAAGAGTCCAAACAACACAGATATATTCAAAACACCACAGATATCACAACATTTGGATGAAAACTACAAGCATGCTACCTATTTTGACTGGCCAGGTTGTAAATATGAATGTAATTTTGTTCACAAAGTACCCTCACCATACTCAGGCTCAGCTTCACTTCGACCCGCGACTCGACCCTGATACTTCATGATTTCAAGTTCAAGTTCCATCTTATGAACCTCAGAGTCAGCCAGGCTCTTTTGATGTGAAGCCATGACCATCTTGTGTTCATGGCAACACTGCAGCATTGCCATCTCATGCTCGCGCTGTTCCTTTTTGTCGAGGAGCCGGTCTTCGCGCACCACATCCTTTTGGGCACGGTCAGCACGATGCTCCAGCGACCTTTGTTCTTGGAGGGCACGCACAGTCGTGATGATCAAAGTCGACACATCATGAGCATCAGAGTGCTCAGATGCTAAAAGCCGCGCACATTTGTGAGACGACTTGGATGTAGTGGTTGAGGGGCTCGGGTCCGTGGAGAACCAGCTCTTCGGGTCGGTTTCTTCAGAGCTTACATCTGGTGTGGGCATTTTGTGCTTCATCAGGTTCAAATTTGCAAATAAATTGGCAGCAGTGGTGTTGGAGTTGGAGTCATCAGTGGTTGGTACAGACAAGTTCCTTGATCCGAGGAACTTGGCATCACGGTTGGCGATGCGCCGGGATTCTGCACGACTAGGGACAAGAGCTGGACAATGGAGTGGACGGTAACCAGCTTTATTGTTCAGTGAGACGACAGCAGGCTTGGCAGGGGCAACAGGAGCAGCAAGTATAGGGGTGGTGGAGGATGTAGCAGGTACTGGGGCAGCCATGGACGTGGCAGATATGGGGGTGACAGAGGTTATAGGCATGGGGGCGGCAGGTGGCAGGTTGGCAGAGGACATGGTGGATAGCAGGGCAGCAGAGGACATGGCAGGTACGGGGGTAGCAGAGGACGCAGGGGCGGTGGAAGATGTGGTGGGTGGCAGGGCGGCAGAGGACGTGATAGGTAGTAGGGCAGCAGAGGACTTGGACACGGCAGGTATGGGGGCAGCAGAGGATGCAGCAGGTAGCAGGGCAGTGAGGGACGTGGAGGAATCAGCAAAGTTAAAGTCCATGTCAAGGTCATCAAAAGAAAACACATCGTCGAAGTTCCACATCCCATCATCGGCTCCAATGGGAGGTGGCGGCAGTAGATCATTTCCCCCAATCACATCCTCGTGACTGGGGGGGTTGGAGGTGGATGCTGTTGGAGTGTGGTGTGCACCAGATGCTATGTGCGCAGGCAACAAATTGGTTGACGATGATGAATCAGCATCCATCGGGAAATCAGGCTGCATTTTGAACAATGTCGTGGCCTGTGCCACAAAGTCTTGGTTGGCATCAGCAGTGCTGTATGTTACGTTGTAGGTTGGGTTGGACTGCCACCAGCCATGGAGGTCCAAGAACCATGGGAAGTCTTGAATGATTTCATCTGCTAATCATGAGTCCGACAAGAGGAGAGAAAAGAAAAGGTACTGACCAAGGAGCCCCTTGGTCTTATCTCCTCTCTGAAGATCGTCAATTGTCAATCCTCCATCCGTTTGACCCAAATGCTTGACTTGCTCGTGGTATCGAGTTCTCAGGCTACAGACATGTCATGTTGGAAAACCTGAGTCATAAAGAAAAAAAACATACACAGCATGGCGGTGCTGGGTTGCAGCCATGAAGGGTTGTGGCTTTGTGAGCCATTCAGAACCAAGTTCTGGGTCGTCTGCAAATATATACTTGGCCAGTTCGAAATACATGTTCTTCTTGGCAGTGTTGAGTTGCACTCTAGTGCGGCCTTCTTCATGAGCATCTTGAGTAGAGTCTGAAAATAACTTGACATGCTTGGTGGGGTTATCCTGGCACCAGCGGATGAATCAATCAGTGCGACAGGTATACCCTTTCTCCCAGTAGATCTTGCTACCCTTACCGCCGGGAGGCTGGGCTATAGAGGCAGACTTGGACCTCATGGATGGGCCTGGTGGGGGGAGGGGGACGTTTGGGGTACTGAGGATGTTGACATTGATGAGTATTTGTGGTCCACGTTTGTGGTGGATTTCTGTCAGAGATTCACGACCTGAACAGCCGGCACCTTGGCAGAGTTCATAGGCTGAATCCTAACTGAGGAGCTGCCCATAGTTAAGTCCATTACCTCAGATTCCAGTTCCAAGTGAGATTCGACTTTGAGCCCCACTCATGATGATGTGGCGCTTTCTGGACTGCTTAGTCATCACACATTCCTTTTTTTGACAAGTCATTCTAGTACACTTTTGCTACACTTTTTGACCGCATTTTTACTACACTTTTGCTATACTTTTTCACCACACATTTACTACCATTTTGCTACACTTTCTTACCACATTTTCATTACAGTTTTGCCACACTTTTTGACCGCATTTTTACTACATTTTACTACACTTTGGCTACACTTTCTAACCACAGTTTTACCACACCTTTATTATACTTTTTGACCGCATTTTTAGTACACTTTTGCTAGACTCTCTTACTACATTTTTGCTACATTTTTTGACCACATTTTTAGTACACTTTTAGTACACTTTACACTTTTTAGTACATCTTTGCCATCCCTTAACCACACTGTTTTATGTACAAGCCACTAATGCATGTTTAACCTGCACTGATATTAGCTAAAAAATTGACAATAAATAGTCTGTACAGTAGGGAAATTCTATGGGTCTGTACAGGTCTGTATAGGTCTGTGGGTCTGTGGGTCTGGGTGAAAACTAGTGTTTTACTGATGTGAGATATTGCCAATGCTGATGAAAAGAGGATGCATTTCAAGTCCTCCTGTCATTCTTGTGATGGGGGTCTTATTGGACATTAGTAAAACACTGGATTTGGCATAGAGTGTCACAGACCCACAGATCTGTACAGCTCTGTACAGACCTATACAGACCTGTACAGTCATTGGTACATATGTACAGAGCTGTACAAGTCTGCACAGGTCTGTACAGCACTGTATAGAGGGTAACCTGGCTGTAAGTCGGTGGTCTGTACAGCTCTGTACAGCTCTGTACTAAGCTGTACAAAGGGGGGTGTTTTGCTGATGTTATCGTAGGTCCTGTTCCGGATTTAGGATGGAGGTTCCGAGGAGGTCCAAGGGTTGTAAAGCTTAGCGATGAGCTAACCCCACGAGTGGACTGGAGGGAAAGTCATCAAGACTTCTGGAGGGTAGAAGTTGAGTCTAAGATGATATTTGAACTGAGGTAACTAGTTCTGAGTGTACAGTTTATATACTAAGTAGAAGTACTGCAGAGTCCGGATTCGGAGCAGTGTTCCAGAGGTATGAAAGTACCAAACTATGGAACTGTCACAGGTAATACTCAGGAACAAGAATGGAGAGACAAATGTAGAAACATAGCCAACTCTGAAGTGGTCTGGAGTTGCAGCACTGAACCAGAGCTGGACTGGAGGACCAGACTTGGACTTGGAGAAATCTATGGATATGACAGACTTCCAAGACCATACTCATCCACTTAGGTCCAGCTGGTAGGATATCTAGCCATGCCAGTAGTTCTTGGGCAGAGCTGAAGGATGGCCTTGCATTAACTTTGAACTGGAAGATTTGACTAAACATGTTTTATCTTGCCAGCCAAAAAAAATGTATCCAAGGGAATGTGAGAAATCAGTTGATCTGAGCTTGGGTAAAGTTTTCCGCCAGGAATTTGCTAGAGACCATTCTGCTTGCAATTGAAACAGATAGAATAGATTGATACTTCTTTCTTGTTTGTAGGGGCCATTGTCCATTTTCTGGAAGATATTTTCGCCACAGCCATAGGTATATTCTCAGTGCAGATGATAAGCAGCAGTCTTCCTCGACAATGGTCTAAATGAAGGATGAGCTGCGTCAGTCATCGACAGATTCTGAAAATTGGAAGGCAAGCACGAGTTGTTGGAAAAAAGATGCTGCACCAGTGCATTATGGGTCAAGAAAATGGTATGGCAGGTGGGGTTTGGACATGAGAACCTGTAGTTTGGTGAGCAGCTAAACTTATGGTCAGGACTGACACCAACCATCCAGAACTTCCAGGCACTTCAAAAATGTGAACAGATTGATGATCTTCTAGGCTGCCCTCCATACTAGTACCTGCCAGTGAGACTGTGGTGTGTACTGCCCATTTTTTCCTAAGTCTTTTCGCCTCCACTACCGCTTTGCAGGATCATCGCCAGCACAGTCTGACCCTGTGCACAATATGTTATCAGCTGGTTGCCTACTGACTGAACCTGAAATCTTGACGAAGGCTTCTTTCTCCAGTCCCCTATCATCCATTCTGTCTCTTCCCCCTTCTTCCAGCCCAACTCCAAGCACAGGTGATTCCACGGATAGCAGCACCACTTCAGTTAGGGCCAAGTGCCAAATCCTTCAGCTGAGTTCTAGTGAGCCACACAGATACTCCCCTTATTGTGCTAGCAGGCCCAATATCTCAGAAGCTCTAGAACTCCATTTTACCTCCAAATCCTTGAGAGGGGGCACTGGCTCTAATATCACTCACTAGGATGCTGTAGACGTAAGTTACATCTCTTCCTTCAAGTTGCCATACTAGTATCCAGACTGATATGTTTTGTAGGGGTGCAACCTCTTCGCCCGTGGCATCCAGCACTTTTCCGATGCTGTACTGCAACAAGCCATGCTACTGAAGCATGCAAATCATGAGACCCAACATTTTCGAGCAATGGCATCGACCTGGGAGCTTAAAGAAGCTGAACACTATTCCAAGCTCTTGGAAATCGTACATCATGATGATTGCAAGGAATACGAGTCATCTCTTAAGGATGACAGTGTCATTGATCCAGAGGACTTGGGCAGCTGGGATGATAATGCGGAGAGCATGATGTGATTCAATCATAAAGTTTACAATGAAGAAATTGCTGTATTCTCTGCATCCAATGCTCAACTTGCTCAACTCAAGGAAGAAGTCCAGACTCGTGGTCACAAACACCCAGTTGTTGAAGGGGGCGATGAGGTGTCATTTAATACCAATCGAAACAGAGAGGACAATTAGCCAAGTAAGAAAACTGTTTGTCTGTATTCATATGTAGACTCACCCCTTAATTCAGTCATCTGTACATGTGTACATAAGCATACAGTGTCTTGTGGGTGTGAAATTTGATCATAAATGTTGTTTGTTATTGATGTACAGTTGATGGGCCGCTATCATTCTATATAATATTGATTGTCCAGATAAGCATGTTCATGCTATCTTCCAACTGATCATTCATGAGAAATCATGGCAACCATGCTTGTCGTGGTCCGTGTGGTGCAAGCAGGGCTTTAAGAGGCCCAGTGAGTCCTCCATTTGCTCGTCTAGTAATAAGCTACTAAAATTTCCTATCGATACAAGGAATACAGTGCATCACATGGACGGAACATATCTGGAGGTTCAATCCACACTCAGCTAGAAGTCCTGTCCAAGCAACCCCAATTACTGGCTGAATATTGTCGCCAATCTCACCCATATCCAACCACAGCACATGTGCACACTAGCAGCATGGCACAAGGTGACCTCCAAGCCTCATAAGATTTTCTAGGGCGGTACTATAAAGAAGTGCGAGACCCTTACAAGCTTGGATTCTACAGCAGGGCACAGGAATCAAGCAGCCATCAGGATCCGACCACATTAACTCCATACTACAGAAGAGTGTTCAGAAGATTCGAGTATTTGCAGGGATTGAGCGATCAGGATCTGATTGGAGGGCCACTTCAAGGATTCGAGCATTTTGCTGGCCTACAGTCTCTTGACATTGAACAATCTATTGTGCCAGTGCAACCTGGGTCAACATGCCCCCTGCTACTGCCGTTTCCTGTTTCAGAGCCCATCGTCCCCCAGTTCAATCCCCCCCCTGTTTCCCCTCCACTGGGAAGAAATTCGACCAATAGCTATGTGAATGACTGCATTTTGACTGCACATGCATCGATTCGCCCTGGTGAAGCCACACGAGGGCAACCCATTGAAGTAATTCACGTACATATCCACTTTTTATTTGAGATATTTCATTTTAATTTTTTTTTTCAGATGAAACTGAACACACAAAAGCCTGTGCATAAACCGTCTCATGCCTGTCTGCCAGTTGCTGTCCCCCCCCCATGCACTTTCACTACTGCTGCTCCCACAGCCCCCATTGCCCCCATTGCCCCTGTTGCCCCCACTATCCCCATTGCCCCTACTGCCCCCACTGCCTCCACTTCCATGCCCGCTGGTGCCTCTTCCATCAAACACCTACGAAAGGAAGCACCAGATGAACTCTTACAGTATTTCCTGCAAGTCACCCAATGTAATCGTCTGATGAGGACAACACCTTTATTGAAGGAGTTGCCGAACGAGTGGCTATATGGTGTTTGGGAGATGGAAGTAAGCAGTTGATTGTTTGGGAGATGGAAGTAAGCAGTTGATTGTTTTGATTTCGTGATATTAAATTCATCGATAGGAGATCAATGGCTTTCAAGTTTATCGGAACAGAAAACCTTCAAGGCATTTGCAAAACAATTGCTTGGTGAAGTCACACAAACATTCAAAGATGCAGCAAGATTTATTGTGAAGGACACTTACTTACTCCAGGTTCCCCTCGGATTCCACAACAGTATTGGTGCCCTCTGGGAGGCTCATGTTGTAGAACTAGTGGTCAACTGGAATTTTGTGGATATGTAGGCTATGGTAGTGAATTTTATTATTCTCTGGGATTGTGATGCCTGATGCACCCTCCTCAATCTGAAACTAATGACATCGTTACTGGTGAGTTTAATCACCCAGCACTGACCATGCTTCTTGTCAAGGCCATGTGGCTGCCAGTGGGTAAACTCCATAGGTTAATCAATTCCTTGCCAGGCACCCCCGGGTCAGATGTGGACTTCAACAAATTAATAGTGTTCTCAGTTGCAATGTTATGCTGGGCGCTCGATAATCTGAAGAAAGGTCTGGAGACCCCATTCGAAGTGGCTGATTATGAGCCAGTTTACAATCAAGCTTTGAAATGTATCTTGGAGATCCGGAAAGCAGGTGATCATACCAAATTATCCTGTTTGAACAATCTGATTTGTGATGTATGTGCAATGGGTCAGGCATATATGGATCAGTATACATAGTTGTTTGTACCAGGCCAATCTTTGTCACTACGTAGATTTGAAGAATTCACACAGATTTGATATGATATCAATAATCTAGTATGATCTTTGCGAGTGATAAACAGAATGGCGCTGAGTAATACACCAAATGGGGCACTTTCTATTCTCCAAGATCCCTCACAAGTTATTGGTTAACATTTGTTAGCCCTGAATCCAAAACAGGGTTAGTTACCCTCGGGGAGCCTGCCCCCCCCCTCAGGTAGTTTTTTTGATAATGGTTGAATTACATATTTACATACACACTTACCATGAAGGTGATGAACTTCATCAGCAACAACTTCATATCTCTGCAACTTGAAATGCCACAAAAACACTTTTGTACAAGGTACGCAGCTGGCATGATCTAAATGGATTTCTTTAGGCCACCTAGAGCTCACCAGCCAATGAAAGGCTTCCAAATTACCATATAGCACATCAGAGAGTTGTCAAGTGATAGTGCTTACTCATCAGCTTCAATTGCGGAATCCCAGGATGCATCAGAGAGAGCATGAAATTATATTGTTTGTTTCAATGCACTTTCCGAGTCTCTCACACACCAGGACATTGAACATTTTAAGTCCCTCAAAATATACCTCAGAATGTAATCCCAGAATAAGTTGTGATTATACTTAATAATCTAATTACATAGAATCTTATATTACAAGTGATCCCTTAGTATTTAACAGAAGTAAAAATTATCATGAGACTTTTGTGTGTCCCATAAGGAAATTGAGAATGATAATATGTATGGACATCATAATATTTATGATAAGATTATCTTCTCCAATAGCATACTTGGCCATCACAAAATATTATATAGTGGTGTTTGCTTAACATTAGCTAATCTAGATTACTTTTCTATGCAGCAGAAGATATGATTTTGGGTCACTACATAAGAAATGCAGAAAATTGTATATTTTAATAGTCCCAAAAGCTGTAGGGCAATGGTGTGGGCATAGTTTGGGCATGTGGTAGGCACCAATTGGCCATTAGGTGTCCGGAGCACTGTCTGCCATCGGTACTTGGCATTGCAGTGAGCGAAAACAAAATCAACTACATCGGGTGACAGACTCTTGCACATACATATGTCTTGCTAGGAAGAGTAAATACAACATTGCAGGCACAACTACAACTACAATTCCATGATTAGTCCTGCAAGCAGGAATTAGTAGATTAAAACGAATCATGGATAATCATACATTCAGCCAAGACTACACATTTTGATGCACAATAAGTTCTAGCCATTGAAACATTGCTGTAGAGGCCATTTTCTGGTTTTGGGAGAGCCAGATAGAATTGTAGAACTATGGCAGCAATCCTTTGACCGGTCTTTGCGATGTGACATTGTTTGACTTGATGTGCTTCGCAGCTAAGTTTGCACCCTTGGTAGACGGAGAGTAAGATCCATCAATTATCGTCAACTCTCTCACCATGGCATGAGGGACATGAAGAAGACCAGCTGCATGTCCTCCTCGCCACTCTCATCAGAGCTCATACCATCATTTCCCAGCTCCTTCATAATATCATGTAGAAATATCCACACATGTGTGTCCCCATTCATGCCACTTTCTTCACTCATTTGGGAAGCAAGTTGAGTAGCCTGCAAACAATGTTTATATTTCTGTATTGTTGGTCAATACACAATGAAAACAGTAGAAATCGGGCATTCACTAACCATCACCCTGTGGGCATTACCCTATGGGCATTCTAGCTTTTTTTAGGCTGTCATCTTTAGCTCTGATTAACCTATCAGCCAGCTGGTAATCTGTCTCGACTAAATGGCCATCCAGAACATGGGGTCTGGCTTTGAATACTATGGTTTGGATATGATTGAACTTCTGAGTGATGGCCTCCACCCAATAGGCATGCGACTTTGGCACCGTG
The DNA here is from genome assembly GCA_038089495.1 of Xerocomellus dryophilus. Taxonomy (NCBI): domain Eukaryota; kingdom Fungi; phylum Basidiomycota; class Agaricomycetes; order Boletales; family Boletaceae; genus Xerocomellus; species Xerocomellus dryophilus. The sequence continues at coordinate 13,256 of JBBPKY010000465.1, forward strand.
GTCCACTGTTCCTCCTCCTGCAATCCAGCCAAGTTGCACACAAAGATGCCAATAACCACCTGGTTCCAGTCTGATGAGGCAGTGTGGTCAAAATCCCAGCAAAGATTGAAAGGGTCTGGACTGTTGGAACCTGTCTCGGCAAACAATTTCAGGTCTTCCTTGGAAGGACCAGTTGTGGGTAGGAAATCTATTGAACTAGGTGGGCAGTGTTACGATTCTTCTTCTTTATCCGTGTATCTTTCTCTTTTCCTTCCTCTGTCGAGCTGTTGCCGGCCCGAGCATGTTCTCTCTCTGTTGGACACATTGTCTCCATCTCTTTGATGGGACTACCATTTCTCTTATTCTCCTATGAGTTCCTCATGCCGTTCCTCTTGTTCCCACCGGAAGAGGACATATCTTTTTACTCTCTTTGCTTACGGACTGCGTATATCCTCTAACTAGTTCTCTTGTACTAGTTACATGTTCCAAGGCACTCATCACACTTTGTTGATATTCCAGAGGGTTCCATGCTGACACATCATTTTCATACCCTTCTATCATACAGTATTCTATGCTTACGTGTCCCCTGGTATATATATCTTGCTGCCATGTAACATAGTCTTCATTCTTGATCTGCGCAATACTAGCGTACTTCCTGGAATCCTTAAGCCGACTGCTTAAGTCCTGACTTAGGTCTCGATCCTCACTTGTATCTTGTCTTGACGATGTTGTGTCTCTCCGTGAGTACCTCCGTCGAGACACTCTTTGGTACGCTCACCGTCCAGTTAGTATGTCTCGCATAACAGGCAGCAGGAACCCCAAAGGGTCTCCTGATCCAAGAGCCCTTTATAGGAACTCTGTTCCTAGTAGTGTCATATGCAGAGTGACTGGAGTCACGGCTCACCTTACTGAACATAGTGGTAGTAGAACAAGATGTATTAGAACTCAGATAGCTGAGTTCGAACTATATATACAGGAACAGTACATGTGAACTACATTCCGTACATAGTAATGTATATACTAAAGTACCAGATGCAGTAGTTCTAACATTCGTGTACAGTGAGTACTATTCTACTAGCACTTATGGCATGTATGTTCAACACTCCCCCATGTTAGTGTATGGTAGTAGACTCAGACATATAATGAAGGAACATTTCAAGTGCTAAACAGTGCAGTAGATGATGAGACCAAGCAAAGAGTGAAATTTCTCAAACTTGACATATCCTAGGCTCTTTGTAAGAATGTTAGCTGGGTTGTCTTCACCAGATATATAAAAAAATTCCACATCTTTGGAGACTTGGATGGCATCACGGATAAAATAGTATTTGATCTGGATATGCCTATTGTTTTTCCAGTTGACCGGGTTCTGCGCTAAGAAGATTGTGCCTTAATTGTCTCTGCAAAGTGGGATGTGCTTTAGAGTGAACCCTAACTTGCTGAGCATCTGCTTTATACCAATGATTTGGGCAGTGCAATCCAACATGGATATGTATTCAGCTTCTGTGGATGATCTTGTGACCGCATCCTGTTGGTGGGAATTCCACAAGAATACTACATTCATAAGTTTCAGGAAGTATCCTGACTGTGAGCGGGATGTTTCAACATGGGCACCCCAATCCGAATCTGAGCAGGCTAACAAGCCAGCATCATTGCTGCCATCAAAGATAAGCACATTGTAGAGCTTGTTCCAGCTCTAGGTTCATATCGAGCCTTTTCAAACCTTTCTGAACAACTCTGAACTGTATGTCTGAGTTAGACCGGTCCACTCCAAGCCCATTCATCTGTAGTCCAGAGTCTGGAGGTCCAGACTTGCATTAGTTAGGTTGGACTAATGGTATCTCCTTCAGAATAACCTGTTTTGACATTTCTGTTGTTTTTTATTGTTTCAGATTCATTTTTAAAGTTTACTGAACCTTATACATCATAGCTACACAGTCCTGGGCAATTCCCGGACTATAAAAAGTTTGTACCTAGCATTTTTGAAGGCATCTTTTGACCTTTCGAGCTACTCCCAACCATTCTACCGACCACCAACTGACTTTCTGCATGTCCGAGTTCACCACGGAACTTGTCGACCACCTCTCCACTTCTCCTTCACGCCCCCAACACTCTGGACATCGTCCAGTCTACTTTCCTGTGGTCTGGACTAGCGTCAGACCATTAGTAACACCCTTTCCCTTGTTCTCTTCGACCTGGAACTTCACTTACTGACTCTGACCCTCTTTGAGGACAAGCACATTGCACCTGCAGATTCCCCTATACCGAAAGGTTGACTTACCCACATAGTCACCTTTCGTGTTTTACAGCGTATTTATGAGTACCAATCAAGTATCTACAGATGTAGAGCACTTGGTCTAAATGCTCTTTTGATGGGTTTGCAGATTGCTTAGCAAGTTGTATAACTGCATATCCAATATCTGGACAAGCCCCGAGCATTATATACAAGAGGGAGCCAATGACCTGCTGGAAGTGCGTCTGCAACTCAAGGTCTACCAGTTTGGTATTTTTGGTTGGCTGATAGCCCTCAGGGAGAGGTGTACGAGCAGGTTTGGCATTTATCATGCCACATCGTTCTATGACCTTCTCAAGGTAATCGCACTGATCTAGGTAGATCTGGCGGTTCGTTTTGTCACGATAATTCTTATTTTAAGGAATTCTGATACATCTCCTAAGTTGTGACATTCCCAGTGCTTCATGAAAATGGATTTGAGTTTCTCCACTTGCACTTTGTTGGGACCATAAAACATTGCATCATCTATGTATACAATGACATATACTTTGCCTTTCTTGTAGATGTAGATGCCGGCATCTGATGGGATTTGTTGGAAGCCAAGTTCCTTCATGGATTGCTTGAGCATGCGCCACCATGTCAATCTGGCTTGTTTAAGGCCGTATAAAGCTTTCTGTAATAGGAGTACTTTGCCTTTTAGTTCTGGAGCAGCAAATCCTTCTGGAAACTCCATGTAAATTTCTTCTTCTAATTCTCCATATAGATAAGCACCTTTTACATCAAGGCCAGAGATGTGCCAGTCTTTCAACGCAGCAAGTGCAAGCATCAAGCATGTAGTGTCAAATCTGACAACTGGAGAGAAGATCTCATCGAAATCAATTCCTTTGACCTGGGAGAATCCCTTCACAACCAATCTGGTGCATTTATGGCCATTGGTTTGATGTCGAAAACCCATTGGTTTTTAATGATCTTTCGATCTTTGGGTCGGTTGACTACCTCATAAACCTTGCAATCTTTTAGAAGTTGGAGCTTGCTGTTGCAAGCCTCTCACCAAAGTTTCTGTTCATTGGATGGTAATTGCTGAATGCCTTTAAAGGACCATTCATGGTAGTTGGGTTTATCGTTGCTACCATCTAGGGGTATGGCATGCAAACAGAGGTAATTCACCAAAGAAACTCCCCCTTCCCAGGTGAGGTGTTTGATTTCTGATTCAGAATCCTCAGGTTCCAGTTCTGGTTTATCAGAAGGCATTCCTCCAGGGATGTTTGGCATAGAAGGCGATTTCGGCCTTTCACTGGGCCCTTGTCCAGTTAAATCTTTCCACTTGGAAAGGCATTCAATATCCTTCACTTGTCGTGTCGGATGTTTGCACTCTCCGTATATATTGCTGGACCAAACTGGCACATGGCACTCATGCTGTGGGCGTATTTTATAAGGCATGTGCAGTGGCATACCTGCTGGTGGTTAACACTGTGGTGGTGTTATTGGTTCTTCCACAGCTGGGGAAGGCATGTGGGGAGATGGTGTAACTTCCCGTGGTTCTGAGTGTTTGGATTGATTGTCCAAGTCTGATTCCAAGACCAGTTTTGGTTTAATTTGGTGTGATCATGCACGTTTCGGTTCAGGCTCTGGCTCATCATGATCCAATGCTCCAGAGTTATCAGCATCCACATTTGGGTGATGATCCTTTACTGGCAGATGAGAGATCGGACAGTGTGGCTTAGCACCTGGACACTTAGGAAAATAATGCTCATCAAAGATGGCATATGTGGCTGTAAATACTGAGTGATTGGGCTGCATGAATATCATGTTGGCATCATTTGTAGGTGCAACGCCCAGATATATCATTAGCTGTGATTTGGACTGCAGCTTGCTGCCTCGCTGTTCTTGGAAAAGGTGCACATAAGCTCCACATCCAAAAATGCATATATGTGTAATTGTGGGCTGTTGCCCGGTAAGGAATTTCACTAGCATTTTCCAGTTAAGGTGCCTGAATGGTATCCGATTGTGTATGTATGTGGCTTGATTGACCACAAATTTCCAATAGGAGGAAGGTAAGCAAGCGTGAAGACACATCGCTTGTGCTTTGTCCATTAAAGTACGGATGTGCCTTTCGGCTCAACCATTCTGCTGGGGCGTATGAGGTGTGCTTTGATAGATATGGATTCCTTTATTGCGCAGCATCTCATCGAATGCATGGGATTTATATTCTCCCCCAGCATCCAACATCCACCCTTTGATTTGGGTGCTCCATTGAGTCTGGACGTACTTGATAAAATGTCTAGTCACTGCAAGCACTTGATTTGTATTGCACATTGCTTTGATCCAGGACATGGATGTGTAATCATCATAAAAGATGATTATATACTGGTTTTTGTAGTATGATTCGACCTCAAATGACTTAAGATCTGAATGAATCAATTCAAATGCTTTAGAAGTGCATCATTGAGATGGCTGGTAAGGCTTGTTTGGCTGTTTTCCAAGCTGACAGCCAGAACAGACTTTATTGTCTACAGGTAAATCTACCACAGGGAAGTCCTTGATGTGTCGTTTAGCAGCACATGTGACATCTTTGGAGATATGACCCATCCGCTGATATATAAGATCATAATCAGCCGCATGTACAGCTATGCTGGCTTTTGGTTGAACACTTTTGGCACAGATTAGGTACATTGTGCTTCCAGGGTGCAAATGAAATTGAATAATTGTTTTACCAGTCGTATTGCTGATAATATTGACGTAGCACCCTTGGGATTTGGCATATAGGTCCGGATCAGTCAAAAGAGTGCCCATAGAGATCAATTTGACCTTAGAGTGGGGCATGTAAATCATGGGCAATAGGTGCATCAACAATCCCTTATACATCTGTAAAACAACCCCCATACAGTTCACAGAGCTACAGCCAGGTTACTATCTGTACAGATTTGTACATCATAAAATTCCATAGGTCTGTACACACCTATAAAACTGTACAGAGCTGCACAGAGCTGCATAGAATTAGTACAGACTTGCAAACATACTTATTTTTTTCCTTGCATTTTCACTCTCACAAGATAGGGGTAGAAACCAAATTTATTACATCTAATACAACTATAGTACAAGCACAAAGTACAAGTATACAATACATACAGAAGGAAAAGGGAAAGAGGGAAGAGGAAGGGGGGGAAAAGAATGATAGTGAGTCAGAGGGGAAAAAAACAAGGGAGATTTGACTCACAGGGGAGAGGATAGAGACCAGACCAGACCAGAGAGTGCAGAGATGAGACGAGAGAGCAGAGAGCAGAAAGAGAGACAAGAGAGCAGAGAGCAAAGGGATGGGGGTGGTGGTAGTGAGGAAGAACAAGTTGAACATGATGATGTGGCGCTTTCTGGACTGCTTAGTCATCAAATTCCCCCCCTTCTGCCAAGTCATTCTAGTACACTTTTGCTACACTTTTTGACCACATTTCTACTACACTATTGCTACACTTTCTTACCACAGATTTACTACATATTTACTACACTCTTTGACCGCATTTTTACTACCATTTTGCTACACTTTCTTACCATATTTTCATTACAGTTTTGCTACACTTTTTGGCCACATTTTTACTACATTTTACTACACTTTGACTACACTTTCTGACTGCATTTTTACTACACTTTGGCTCCACTTTCTAACCACAGTTTTACTACACCTTTATTACATTTTTTGACCGCATTTTTAGTACACTTTTGCTAGACTCTCTCACTACATTTTTGCTACATTTTTTGACCGCATTTTGGTACACTTTTGGTACACTTTTTAGTACATCTTTGCTATCCTTTAATCACACTTTTCACAGGCTGTTAATGCATGTTTAACCTGCACTGATATTAGTTAACCAATTGACAATAAATAGTCTGTACAGTAGGGAAATTCTATGGGTCTGTACAGGTCTGTACAGGTCTGTGGGTCTGTGGGTCTGGGTGAAAACTAGTGTTTTACTGATGGAAGGTACCATCTTGGCATGGCAACAGCATGCACAGCACAGGCCGGCAAAAGCCCAGGCCAATAAAATTAGCACCATCAAGTGTAAGAGGGGAGACCCCAATTTTACCCATCAGCAGCAGCAGCCGTCGTCTTCGAATGACGAGGGCAAAGGCAAGGAGGCCCAGAAGGGCAACCAAGGTCCCCAAGATGGGGATAAGAAAAAGAAGAGGGGCAAGCGCTCTGCTGAGGGTCAAGCCAAAGTGGACGCACAGAAAGCTGTGCATGCCACGTCGACTGCCTCCACCTCTTTTGCCTTTTCCTCCTTCTCCCTGATGGTGGTTTTATCCCCTGCCTCTGCATCATTCACATCTCTGCCTGCCGACCCTTGTGCACTCATACACACTCCCAGCGCTGCTCAGTATGGGGAACCCACATTTCCCCAAATGAAGCACACTATCTTCTTTGCCCACAACTTGGGCATCACTCCCACATCCAAAATGGTGCATACATTGGAACCGGTTGCAAACTGGGACCACAAATTCAATGTCCGTCTGCCCAGACCGTCCCCCAACAAGCGCCCTCATCTAATGGAGCACATTGATACCTCGACCCTGGTTCCTTCCACCGTGGAACTTCCAGATGAGGAAGAGGAGTCTGTTTCGATGGGGGAGGGGACCAATGATTACCTCAATGATTTTTATGATAAGTATGGCAATTTTGATATGGCCAAGGAGCTCGGACTAAGGTTAATAACCTCACCCAATGCGCGTCTTGCAGATGACTTACAATTGCCCTATTCACAGCAATTTGTAGATTATATTTTGTCGTCTGTTGTAAATAGCATAGAAATAAAGCTATCTGGTCTCAATTTTGCTATGTGTCATAAATGTCCACATGATAACAACCGCAACAACACCGGCAATGAGATTCCAAGTGACACCTGGCTACTGGATTCAGGAGCTTCATCTCATTTTACATATGAGATAAAAGACTTCTCGGAATACGTTGAATACAGTTCCATAAAGTATGCCCAGACTGTGAATGGACCCATGCCAATCATTGGAGTAGGCACAGTCATGATCAACTACATCAGTAAAACACTAGTTTTCACCCAGACCCACAGACCCACAGAATTTTCCTATTGTACAGGCTATTTATTGTCAATTTGTTAACCAATATCAGTGCAGGTTAAACATGCATTAGTGGCTTGTGAAAAAGTGTGGTTAAGGGATAGCAAAGATGTACTGAAAAGTGTACCAAAAGTGTACCAAAAATGTGATCAAAAAAATGTAGCAAAAATGTAGTGAGAGAGTCTAGCAAAAGTGTACTAAAAATGCGGTCAAAAAGTGTAATAAAACTGTACTATAAAACTGTGGTTAGAAAGTGGAGCCAAAGTGTAGTAAAAGTGTAGTAAAATGTAGTAAAAATGTGGCCAAAAAGTGTAGCAAAACTGTAATGAAAATATGGTAAGAAAGTGTAGCAAAATGGTAGTAAAAATGCGGTCAAAGAGTGTAGTAA
>JBBPKY010000466.1:0-20876 GCA_038089495.1 Xerocomellus dryophilus
ATTCCAAGGATTATCTGTTTTCTTCCTAGACCTAGGACCATGAGTTCTAGGGTTTCAGATGCTTGGGGAAGGGCGAGTTGAGTCTGGGCCTTCCACATAATGGTTCCTCGTTGGTTGGTGGTTCCATTGATGTTAAATACCTTGATGGGTTCAGGGAGTCTTTTTAGGGGGAAATTGGCGAGGGATAGTAATCCGAGATCGATAAAGTTTCCAGTCACTCCAGAATCTACCAGAGCCATGGTTTCAACGGTTTGTCCTCCAACGAGCAACTTGACAGGGAAACGTAAGGTTCTTTCATTTGCGGAAGCTACTAGTACATGGGGGGAAGTGCGAGAAGGTGATGTCAAGGCGGCTTCTCATTTTAAAAATCCGAGGTGGAAACAAAAGAAACCTCCTCCTTGGGTTCTTCGAAACATATTTGGAGGACTTGGAGTATCTCTTCCTCGTTCTTTCCCTGAGTCTTCAGGGTGTTGACAAAGGCGTTGATGGTGGAGGAGGTGGATGGCAGGGCTTGTTTGGCAGAGGACGTCAGGGGTCCCTGAGTTTCAGTGGAGCGAATAGTCTGAGGGCGGGGGGTGAGCTTCTGAGGGGGGTTTCGAGGGGAGTTGCACTGAGTGGCATTGTGCCTGACCTTATGGCATCGGAAGCATCGTCCTTCTTTGATGCATTTAGCGTGTTCGGTGGGGGTAAGTTTGGTTAACATTACAGCATTGATGTCCATGGCATAGGGATCTCGTGCTGGGCAAGGGTTACGAAGGGCAGCGGGGGACCTTCCATTTCTGAAAGCTAAGATCCTCATTTTTTGGGCGTGGAAGGTTTTCGCTTGTTTGATCCATTCAGCGATGGTCGTAGGGATGGAGGACATGGAAAGGATCATGGTGGTGAGTTGCTGGTCTAATCCTAACGAAAACTGGTCGATGAGGATATCGTCATCAGTGATTCCAGCCTTGGCAGCTAGGTTCTGAAACTCGGTGATATAATGTTGGAAACCGTCATCTGTGATTCCGTCTGGACATTTGACAGTCTTCTGTACAAGGTTGGAGTGTTCATGTTGAGAGGTTGCTTTGAGGTCAAAGGGGCAGAAGGTGGAAGGGAAATTTTCGACAAACTTGTTGAAGGTCTTTTCCTTGGCATCAATGGATGAGTTGTTGAGGATGTCAAGCCAGTTTTCCGAGAATTCGACACCTTGTCCTTTACTCATCTTATTCAAGGTAACAGTGACTTGGCGTTCATCAGTGCCATATAAGGTGGGGTTGATTTTGAAGTAGGCTCTCATGGCTTTGATCCAGTGCATGGCATCTTGGGGTTCTTTTGAGAAATCAGCGGGAAGGGCCACCTTAAGTTCGGTGGACTGGGTAGACATGGAGGTCGGTGGTGTTGGGTTTACTGGGTGAACTGGGACTGGGTTCTGTGGGGCAGGGGTAGAGCTGGGGACTGGTCTCAAGGGTACTGGGGGAACATGGGGGTTTCTTTGTCTTCGAGGTTCTGGGGTTGGAGGAGGCGAAGGATGTTCTTCTTCGTGGTCTGAGTCTGGGGGGAGTCCGTAGACTCTTCTTAGGGCTCGATAGGAGGCTATGTTTTACTGGTGGGTAGTCCTTCTCCTAGACAGGAGGAACGGTAGGGAGATTCTCGATCTTTTGTTACGTGAGGCATACCAACAGGGAGACGAGCATTTCGACAAATGTCTCGATGGAGGTACTCACAATGAGACACAACGTCATCAAGACAAAAACAAGGGTTACTGGCAAGGACTTAAGCAGTCGGCTTAAGGATTCCTGATAAGTATGGTTGTATTGCACAGATTGAGAATGGGTACAAACTACAAGGCAGCGAGATACTGTAGTTATACCAGAGGATGCATAAGTGTGGAAGGTCTGAGAACAAGAAGGAAGCAACGCATAAGCAAGGAAACCTCTGGAACACTATGGAACTGATGAGTAATCGGAACTATGTAACTAGCATGAGAGAGCTAGTTAGAGGAGGGACACTGTCCATAAAAGAAGAAGTAAAGAGATATCCCCCTTCCGGTAGTACAAAAAGGAACGGCATGAGGTAATCATAAAAGAATGAGGGAAACCATAGTCCCATCAAAGAGATAAAGACAATGGATCCAGCGAAGAGAGAACATACCCAGGTCAGCGATAGCACGACATAGGAAAGAAAAGAGGAGGACACACATATGAAGAAGAAGAATTGTAACACCTTACATATCTCTGACTTTCCAGGGGGAGAATCACTTAGAGGAGCACTCTGTTATGATCTGACGGGCAGTTTCATGTGCAGCCAAAGCTTCTTTTCTTGTGAGGTCAAGGGAGGATAGGCGGCTTTCTAAAGCAGGGATAAACGTCTTGCCTAAAGAGGGGTAGGCATGTGGTTTATATCCAAGGAGGAGAGAGAATGGTGAGGTCTTTGTGGAACTATGGGGAACAGAATTGTGCTGGAATTCAGCTGCAGTCAGGTGTTGGGACCACTTGTGGGGGTTGTTGGCACAGAAGATGCGAAGATAAGTTTCTATCTCCTGATTGGTCCATTCTGTTTGTCCATCCGACTAAGGATGATAGGTGGTAGATAGGTGAATGTCATATTGGAGGATGCAAGCGAGTTCTCTTGCGAAGGCCGAAGCGAATTGTGGGCCTCAGTCAGAGATGAGGGTATCATGGAGGCCAAACTGTTTGAACACATGGTCGAAAAAGAGTTGGGCGACCCCCTTAGCATCGATGGTTTTCAAACAAGGGCATAGGATTACCCCCTTCATAAGGCCGTGGTCAATCATGACCATTAAAGAGTCAAAACCCCCAGAGAGGGGTAGGTCAGTGATGAGGTCAACAGAGAGTTGTTTGAATGGGAGGGCAGAGGTGGAGCATATAGGGGACAGGGGGGGAGAGGTGGGGTGAGTAATCACTTTGTTCTGTTGGCAGGTAGCGCAGCCAGAGATAAAGCTATTGACGAAGGTAGAGAGATCCAGCCACCAGAAATCATGTTCAAGGACAGCCTTGGTGCGAAAGCAACCAAGGTGACCTGTAGTTGGGGAAGAGTGAATGAATTGGAGGAGGGAGGTGTGTGCAGGGGGAGGGACATAGAGTCGTCCTTTATAGAAAAGGTGTCCATTGTCAAATGACCAGTCAGTGAGGGAGGAGTGAGGAAATAGAGGGGACCCTTCATCAAGGGCTTGAATGGCACAGAGGACGAGGGGGTCAGAGGAGGAGGAGTTCTGGATATGTCGTGCGAGGGATAGGTCAAGGGTATTGATGATGGTGGGCTCTGGGACGATGGAGGCATTAGTGTTATCTGTGGAAGTGTCTATATTATCACGGCGGGATAGAGCATCAGTGGGGGCTATTTTAGTGCCAGGTAATACTTTCCAGATGATGTCGAAATCTTGGAGGAATAGAGACCAACGAGCCTGGCGGTGAGATAGCTTGCGAGGATCTTTAATATACAAGAGATTCTTATGATCGGTGATAATTGTGATGGGGTGAGCCATGCCCTGGACATATTGATGCCACTCAGTGAGGGCTAGGATGACGGCGAGGAGTTCTTGGTCATAGATGTCATAGTTTCGTTCCGCCAGAGCAAAAGTGTGAGAGTAATACACACAGGGATATAGATCACCATTGGTGTCAGGTTGGAGAAGGATGGCTCCCGTGGCAAGGAGGGATGCATCGGTCATGATAGAAAAGGGGCGAGAGATGTCAGGGATGGAAAGTACTGGCCCAGACACGAAGGCCTTTTTGAGAGTTTCAAAGGTGTGTTGCTGGAGGTTCGTCCACAGCCAGGGTTGGTCTTTCTTGGTCAAGAGGTTTAAGGGGGCGACAACATGGGAGAAATTGGGGATGAACTTGCAGTAGAAATTTGCAAAGCCCAGGAATGAGCGAATTCCTTTTACTGATGTTGGGGGTTTCCATTTGTGAATGGCAGAGAGTTTGGTGGGATCCATCATGACCTGTCCTTGGCCGATGATCATGCCCAAATACTCCATTTGTGGTGCGTCAAAAGTACACTTGGATAGTTTGAGGGAAATCCTGTGTTCATGTAGACGAGTTAGAATGTGGCAAGTACGTTCGTGGTGGAGGGCAAGGTTGTTCTGTGTGTGTATACCCAGGTCATCCATGTAAATCTTCAGCCAACGTTCAGCGATCATAGCAGCAAAAATATGCATGAACGATTGGAAGGTGGATGGTGCGTTGTAGAAACTGAAGAACATGACCGTAGGTTCGAAGAGTCCAAAGGGAGTTATGAATGCTGCCTTCCACTGGTCCTCCTTGCGGATGTGGATATTATTGTATTCCCATCATATATCGAACTTGGTAAACAGGGTGGAGTCCTTCATGTTGTCAATGAGTTCTGGGATAAGAGGGAGGGGGTAGGCATTTTGAATGGTGTGAGAGTTTAGATGTTGGTAGTCCTGACAGGGGCATAAGTAACCATCTTTCTTCGGGACGAAGAAGAATGAAGCAGCTTGGGGGGATTTGGAAGGAACAATTTGACCGGTTTTAAGGTGTTTGTCGATGAATGCCTTACATGTTTCCTGTTCCTTAGGGTTAAGAGGGTATACTTTAGTGACCTTGGGAACAAAGGACTCTTTGAGTTCGATGGTGTGGTCATAAGGGCAGTGAGGGGGGAGTTGATCATGAGTGTGTTCTGAAAACATGTCCTTAAAGTCTTGGCACTATTCTGGGAGAACTGGTTCTGAGTTTTTAGCCTCTTGTGCCAATTGGGTGGCAATGGTAATCTTGTTGAGGTGTTCACAGTATAGTTCCACCGGGGGGAGGTGCTCACTAAGAGACACAACGTCCTCTGGTGAATACCTTTGTGAGCAGAGGCATCCCAGTTCCATACCTGCATCCATTCCTAACCAATGGAGCAGATACCTTTGTGGAGCGAGATCTTCGTTGTTGGGGGGAGGGGATTTGGGAAAGGTAAAGATCTTTCTTCTCCAGTCGATGTGAGGGTTTTTGGACCATAACCATGGCATTCCAAGGATTATCTGTTTTCATCCTAGACCGAGGACCATGAGTTCTAAGGTTTCTGGGGCTTGGGAAAGGGCAAGTCAAGTCTGAGCTTTCCACATGATAGTTCCTTGTTGGTTGGTGGTCCCATCAACATTGAACGCTTTGATGGGTTCAGGGAGTTTCTTCAAGGGGAAATCAGTGAGGGATAGCAGGCCTAGGTTGATAAAGTTTCCGGTTGCTCCGGAGTCTACAAGGGTGGTGGTTTTGACGGTTTGTCCTCCAATGAGTAGCTTGACTGGGAAACATAGGGTTCTTTCATTTGGGGAAGCTACTAGTACATGAGGAGAGGTACAAGAAGATGATGTAGAGGCAGCTTCTCGTTTTAAAAATCCGAAGTGGAAACGAATAATACTTCCTTCTTGGATTCTTCAAAGCATATCTGGAGGACTTGGAGTATTTCTCCTTCGTTTTTCCCCTGAGTCTTTAGGATGTTCATGAAGGCATCAATGGCGGAGGGAGAGGGGGCAACTTGGGAAGAGGAAGAGATTGAGGGGTTCTGAGTTTCAGTGGAGTGAACAGTCTGGGGGCGTGGGGTGAATTTCTGTGGGGGGTTCCGGGCAGAGTTGCACTGGGTGGCATTGTGCCCAAGCTTGCAGCATCAGAAGCAACGTCCCTCTTTGATACATTTGGCATGTTCGGTGGGGGTAAATTTGGTCAATGTTATAGCGTTGATGTCCATGGCATTGGGGTCTTGAGGCGGGCGAGGGTTATGGAATGCTGCAGGTGACCTTTCACTTTTGAAGGCCAGAATTCTCATTTTCTGGACATGGAAGGTTTTAGCTTGTTTGATCCATTCGGCGATGATGGTGGGAATGAAGGACATGGATAGGATCATAGTGGTAAGTTGCTGGTCTAGTCCCAGTGAGAACTGATCGATGAGGATGTCATCGTTGGTGATTCCAGCCTTGGCAGCTAGGATTTGAAACTCGGTAACATAATGTTGGAAACCATCATCGGTGATCCCATTGGATCGTTTGGTGGTTTTCTGCACAAGTTGTGAGAGTTCGTGGTGCGAGGTAGCTTTGAGATCAAAGGGGCAAAATGTCGAGGTGAAGTTCTTGACAAACTTATCAAAGGTCTTTTCCTTGGCATCGATAGATGAGTTGTTGAGGATGTCAAGCCAATTCTCGGAGAACTCAACACCTCGTCCTTTGCTCATCTTATTCAGGGTGACGGTGACTTGGCGTTCGTCAGTGCCATACAAGGTGGGGTTAATTTTGAAGTAGGCTCTCATGGCTTTGATCCAGCACATGGCATCTTTGGGTTCTCCAGAAAAGTCGGTGGGGAGGGCCGCTTTAAGTTCTGTGGACTGGGTGGACATGGGGGGTGGTGGTACTGGGTTTACTGGGTGGACTGTGGCTGGTGTTACGCTAGGCTCAGGTAGAGACTAACGTAGGCTCAAAAGGGGTGAAGGCAAAGACAAGGAGTCCAAGGGAGGCTTCGACGAACGCAGAGAGTCGAGGGGTATCCTTCGACAACAAGGGACGAGGACTCTGAGGTGGTATCCTTCAGAGGGACGAGGGTTGTCTGGGACTTCCACAGACCAAGGGAGCTACTGGGACTCAGTAGCGGACACAGTATGACGAGGAGTGCCTACTCAAAAGTAAGGCAAAGACTTAGAGAGATCCTGGAGACTGCTTCAAGGTATATTGAGCAGGTCAAAGTTAAGAAGTACAGGTGGCAAGTCGTCTACTTAAATAAGTGGGGACGCGGTGCATGGACCAAGCAGTGCTCGTAGCAGAAATGCTGAGACGGATATAAAAGGCAAGGCTTGGGGCGTGCAATAGAAGGGGGAAGCTGTGCAACGTTGCGCATGAACGGAAATAGACGTCCATAAATGGTAAGTAAAGATGAGATAACGGTTACCATGCGCAACGTGTAAAATGGAAGTTGCATTTAGGTGGAAGGCGTTCCATAGGAACGGGGAGAAGGTTCTGGAACGTAAGAGAGAGAACTTCGACGAAAAAGAAAAAAGAAAAGAAATCGTAACATTACCCCCCTACTAGATCCAAGGCAACAACGTAGGACAGCTCTAATAACCGCGGACTGACCCACAAGGGGAGTCGCACATATTACTCTGGGCCTCGCTAGAGAATTGATCCCATCCTAAGGCATTGTCGTCCTTGTACAGGTCTTCGATGGGGGATTGTTCACGGATGGAGGGGCATTGAGTGGGGCGAGGGTATGGGGAGTGGGAACGACAAGGAGGGGGAATGGGCATAGGAGACCGTCTAGTATTCCCGGTGGGACGGCGAGAGGAAGATTCCTGGGGTTGGGAACGTCCAGAAGATCCCGAGGAGCGATGGGAGGATGATAGGGACAACATAGAGGGAGATGGGGGAGGACGACGACAACGAAGGGGACACTGCTGTTGCGCGTGGCCCGGTTGCCACCTTAGGCACATGGGGCATTGATAGACCAGACAATCGGGGCGCATGTGGCCAAGACGGTGGCAAGAGAAACAAGCTTGGTTATAACAGGGATGGGTACGGGGAAGTGGTACCATTTCGTGGCCACCAGTCCACCACGACTCGATTCACTGGTACACAGCTTCCTCTTCGGTGTTCAAAGGGGAGGAGGACATGGAGACGGATGAAGAAGAAGTCCTGGTTGAAGGGGTGGTGACAAAGGAGACGGAAGAGTCGGGGGAGTTGTGTTGGGCCAGTTCCCACATGTAGCGGTCGATGTCGTCTAAGAATTCCAGCATTCCAAGCTGGTACATTGTCATGAGAAGGGAGCCCTCAAGGTCGCGGTAGATGTCCCGGATGAGGCGGGAATGTAGGGTTTGGAGGGAGGAGTTCGTAAGGTTGGTGGCAAGGAGTCGGAGAGAGGAATTCTTCAGAAAGGCGCGGCGTTGAGTGAAGAGGGGGGAGCCCATGTCGAGGAAAGAGTCGATGGCAATGGAGAAAGAGGAATCTCGGAGGTAGTTAGAAAGGTGGAGGATGTTAGGGGAGTTAGGGAAGTCGTCGCGGAGGCAGTTGGCGTAGAGGGGAATGGTTACGGAATGAATAGGAGAAGCAATTGTAGCCAGAGACACAGGAGGAAAACTGTCAGGTTCAGGAGTGGGAGAGGATCCCCATCCTGCTTGGGGTTCAGTAGACGAAGGACGAGAAACATCGTCGACAATAGTATCATGGATAGACGAAACTGTAGAGATAGAAGAGACGGTAGAGGCAGCATTGGGAGACATGGTGGTTTCAGCGAGAGTTCGATGATGGGGAGAACGCGGAGGGGTGAAGCTTCTTATACGAGGTGAGGGCAGACTTTGCGTGTTTCAAGTTCTGCTCTGGGACCCAGGAGTCTTCTTCGGCGGAATATCCCTTCCATCAGATCAGGAAGGAGCGGGATTTCAGGGATCCCTGGTGGCGGATGATCTTCTCAACTTCGTATTCTTCTTCTCCATCGATAAGTTCAGGGGGTGGTGCAGGGAAGTTCTTCCTGTGGACGGAGTTTTCCTTGTACGGTGTTAGAAGAGAAGCATGGAAGACCGGATGGATCTTCCAGGTGTTTGGCAAGCGGAGTTGATACACGATAGGGGAGAGGTCCTTCGTGATGGTGAAGGGTCCTTCATGTTTCGGGGCGAATTTTGGGTTGGACACAAGGCGTTTCAGGTTTCTGGCTTTGAGCCAGACTTTGTCTCCCTTGGCAAAGGGTTTGAAACCTCGGCGGGAATGAGAAGACATGACTTGGCGAGCGAGTTCATGGGTGGCAAGAGCCTTATTGTGGGCGGCGGAGAGGGAGTTAAGGCGGGCTTCTACTGCGGGAATGGAAGTGTTGGGAATCACCGGGGGAAGGGCATGGGGTTCATATCCCATCATGAGATAGAACAGAGATTGGTTGGTGATGGAATGGGTGCAGTGATTGTGTGCAAACTCGGCATGTGAAATAGAATCAGACCATGAGGTGGGGTTCGCGCCACAGAAGATGCGGAGATACATATCCATTGCCTGGTTGACACGTTCAGTTTCTCCGTCAGACTGAGGGTGATACACGGTGGAGAAGGAGAGGTCGTATTTCAGGAGTTTTCCAAGTTCCCAAGCGAAGGCAGAGGCGAACTGAGGGCCACGATCAGAGATGACTTTGTCGAAAAGTCCAAAGCGGAGGTAAACTTTGTGGAAGAAAAGAGCGGCTACCCCTTCGGCGGTGATGGTTTTCTTGGTAGGGCAAAGGATTACCCCCTTTGTAAGCCCATGGTCTACCACGACCAATAGGGAATCGAAATCAGCGGAGACAGGGAGGTCGGTAATAAGGTCACAGGAAATTTGTTGGAAGGGGCGAGTGGAGGCGGATTTAATAGGGGTGATCGGGGGAACCGTGGGGTGTGTGTTAACTTTGTTTTTCTGGCATATCGCACAGCCTGTGACATATTGTCGGACATACATGGCAAGACCTGGCCACCAGAACTCGGCGGCGACGAGTTGTCAGGTTTTAAGGAAGCCGGAGTGACCGGTGGTTTCGTGGTCATGGCATCATTGGAGGATGGAACGACCCAGGGAATCATCAGGGGGGACGTAGACGCGACCTTTGTAGGTGAGGACGCCGTTTTCCATCTTCCAATCAGCGAGGCGGGAGCGGAGGGTAGCAGGGATATTCTCTTGTAATGATTGCAAGGTTTGGGTGATGAGGGAGTCATTGGATGATGCTGATGTGATGTGGCGGGAGAGGTCAGTGTCGATAAGGTTGACGAAGAGGGATGGAGGGAGAAGGGTGACTCCTTCGTTATCGGAGTCTTCCTTAGGGAGGAGGTCAGGGCGGCAGGAGAGGGCATCAGGGCTGGCGAGGAGTTTCCCGGGAACATGGATGATCTTGAGATCAAAGTCGGTGATGTCGAGAAGCCAACGGGCTTGACGGCGGTTTAGATTCTGCGGTTGTCGAAAGTACGTGAGGTTTTTGTGGTTGGTGAAGACCTGAACTGGGAACAGAGAGCCATGGAGGTAATGGCGCCAGGATTTGAGGGCACGGATGACGGCGAGGAGTTCGTGGTCGTAGATGTTGTAGTTTCATTCTGTGGGGGAGAATGACTGAGAGAGATAGGAGCAAGGGTGCCAGTCGCCATTGGAGTCAGTTTGGAGGAGGATGGCACCAGAGGCGTATTTGGAGGCCTTGGTGGCGACAGCGAAAGGAGTGGCGAGGTTGAGGAGATGAAGGACAGGTTTGGCTAGGAAGAGGCGTTTAAGAGTGTCGAAGGCGGATTGGCAAGTAGGGGTCCAATTCCAAGCAAAGTTCTTTTTGGTGAGATCGAGGAGAGGGCGAGCGATGTTAGAGTAGTCAGGAATGAATCATCGGTAAAAATTAGCGAAGCCAAGGAAGGATCTGACGTCTTTGACTTTAGCAGGGGTAGGCCAAGAGGTAATGCCGTCGAGTTTGACAGGGTCCATGGCAAGTTGTCCTGGTTTGATGATCATTCCAAGGTATTCGACCTCGGGGGCGGCGAAGGTGCATTTTTCGAGTTTGAGGTGAAGGTCTAGTTCCTCCATGTGTTTGAGGACACGTCTGGTACGCTCCTCGTGTAAGGCTTCGTCAGGGGAGAAGATAAGGAGGTCGTCCATGTAGATGACGAGCCATCCTTCAGCGATCATGTCGTGGAACGAATCATTCATGAAACGTTGGAACATGGCAGGGGAATTAGTCAGGCCGAAGAACATGATGGTGGGTTCAAAGAGTCCCTTATGAGTGACAAAGGTGGCTTTCCATTGGTGTCCGTCTTTGATGCGGACATTGTTATATCCCCAGCGGACGTCGAACTTGGTGAAGACCTTGGCATCTCATAGTTTATCAACGAGATCGGAGATCAAGGGAAGGGGATACGCGTTGTGGACGGTGTGTTCGTTGACGTATCGGTAGTCTTGGCAAGGGCGGAGGCCGCCATCCTTCTTTTTGACGAAGAAGAAGGGAGATGCTTGAGGGGAGTTGGAGGGACGGATTTTCCTGGAGGTCAGGTTCTCGTTGATGAATGCTTCAGTGGCTTGGCGTTCCTCGGGGGACAAGGGGTAGACTTTCCCAATTTTGGGGACGAAGGAGTCATCGAGGTTAATCTCGTGGTCATAAGGGCGAGACGGGGGAACGTGGTCGTTAGCTTCCTTAGAGAATACGGAGGCGAACTGAGAGTATTCGGGGGGAAGGGTTGTCTTGGGTTTTGCCTTTTCGGTAGCGGTGGCAAGTTCCGTAGTGGTGGTGAGTTTTGCGACGAGGGGAGATCCGAGGGGAATGAAACGAGATCCACTTCAGATTACGCAGTTGAGGGTAGCTTTGTGGATGGTGTCTCCGACGAATTGTTGTTCAGTCCTCCACCCATTGTAGGAGCGGAGGTGGTTTTCGGTGATGAGATGGATGTTTGTATGGCGAGGGGGAGGATTGGAGGGGCGAGTGAAGCAGCACTTGTACCACTTGTTTTCCGTGGAGGACACGATGAAAAGTTTCATCGACTGGTCAGTGGATTTGTCAAGTGAGAGGGTTCTCTTGGTCCAGTCGATGGAGGGGTTTGCTTTTTCTAGCCAGGGGCATCCGAGGAGTACGTTTTCGCTTCCAAGGTTGATGACATGGAAGGTTGCTTGTTGGTTAATTCCTCCTATTTCGATGAATAGGGTAGAGGTGAAGAGGACTAATCCCCTAGAGTTTGCTGAACTATTGGCGTTATGAACGCGGAGTGGTTTGGCAAGGCAGGTGGTAGGTAGGTGATGTTTTCGAACAAAGCCCCAATCAATGCAATTGATGCTAGCACCACTGTCAATGAGTGCTCGGGTTTTGACGGCTTTCAAGGTGTGCGTGGGGACGATCAGTTTCAAGGGAATTTGCATAGAACACGTAGTTCATACTGATACATTGGCACTAGAGGGAGAAGAGGGAGGTACTCGCGTCGAAGAAGTCCTCCCTTTTAAAAACCTGAATCCACTGTCTGGAGGTTTTCATCGTCGTCATCGATATCTTCCAACTTGGGAAGTTCCTCGGTCTCCACTTTCTTGACGACGGGGCGAGGTTTCTGGGAGAAAGCAGGGCAGGAGATGCTAAAGTGACCAGGTTTTCAGCAGCGGAAGCAGAGTTTCTTTTCGATGCAGCATTTGCACTCATCGGGGGTTAGTTTGGAGACTTTGACGACGTCGACGTCCATGGCATTGGGGTCGCGTGTCTTGGTGGGGGTGGAAAAGGAATGGAACGTCTGATAAGAGGACTTGGAGTTCCTCTTGGCGATTTCTTTGGCGCGTTCCCATTGGGTTTGGAAGGAAATGGCCTTGTTGTACCAATCCTCTACCTTGGTAGGGACAGTATCCATGGACATGATGCGGTGCATAAGTGCAGGGGGAATGCCGGTGGAGAAATATCTGATTAAGACATTCTCGTCCGAGATCTCAGCAAGGGCCACATTGTTTTTGAACGTGGAGATGTATTCGATGAGGGAAGGAGAATACGTGTTGTTCTTAGAATTCTTGACCATGTGTTTGGTCGAAAGCCACGAGATGGTGTTTTCCGTGACATCATGATGTTTGAACAATTTCTCAAATTTGGTGATGAAATCGGCGAAGGTCCCGAGGGAGATAGTGGTGCCGGAGATGGCAGCTTGGCGATAAGTGGCAGCCCAAGTCTGGGCGGAGTCCTTAGTCATGTACGAGAGGGCGAAGGCGATCTTTTTCGCGTCGTTGCTATAGACAGCTTGGTTGACAAGGAGGTAAAATTGGACGGAATTAAGCCAGGGCATGGCTTTCTCGTAGGATCCATCGAAGGCTTCGGGCACTCCGATGCACAGTTCAGTGGGTCTGGTAGAAGACATAGCGGGTGGAGGAGGAAGGCGAGAAAGGAGTGGAGTAGGTGCAGCGGAGGTGGTAGGGGAAAGAGTGGGGCGGTGGTGGTCGGGGTTGGTGAAGGTGGCGTTGGTTCTCTCGGGATGGAAATTCCCACGGAGAATTGATGGGCAAGGTCTCAGGTGAATTCTTCTTCCTGAGGGGAAAGAAGCGAGGTGTCAGGGTCAAGGGTTTCTTCTTCAAGATCCGATCGGGATGGCTTGGGAGAAGATTCTTCGGGGGCAGGTTCTCGCAGCTGAAACCAGTGAGAGGGGCGAGGGGTTCAATGAGCAATGGTGGGAGACTACAACGATGGTAGCTCCGTTCAGGAGAACTTTGACCTTTTGTTACGCTAGGCTCAGGTAGAGACTAACATAGGCTTAAAAGGGGTGAAGGCAAAGACAAGGAGTCCAAGGGACACTTCGACGAACGCAGAGAGTCGAGGAGTATCCTTCAACAACAAGGGACGAGGACTCTGAGGTGGTATCCTTCAGAGGGACGAGGATTGTCTGGGACTTCCACAGACCAAGGGAGCTATTGGGACTCAGTAGCGGATGTGGTATGACAAGGAGTGCCTACTCAAAAGTAAGGCGAAGACTTAGAGAGATCCTGGAGACTGCTTCAAGGTATATTGAGCAGGTCGAAGTTAAGGAGTACAGGTGGCAAGTCGTCTACTTAAATAAGTGGGGACGCAGTGCATGGACCAAGCAGTGCTCGTAGCAGAAATGCTGAGACGGATATAAAAGGAAAGGCTTGGGGCGTGTGATAGAAGGGGGAAGCTGTGCAACGTTGCGCATGAACGGAAATAGACGTCCATAAATGGTAAGTAAAGATGAGATAACGGTTACCATGCGCAATGTGTAAAATGGAAGTTGCATTTAGGTGGAAGGCGTTCCATAGGAACGGGGAGAAGGTTCTGGAACATAAGAGAGAGAACTTCGACGAAAAAGGAAAAAGAAAAGAAATCATAACAGCTGGGTTCTGTGGGGCAGGGGTAATGCTGGGGGTAGGTCTTGAGGGTACAGGGGGAACATGGGGGTTTCTTTGTCTTCGAGGTTCTGGGGTCTGAGGGGGTGAAGGGTGTTCTTCTTCGGCGTCAGAGTCTTGGTAGAGTCCATAGACTCTTCTTAGTGCTCGGTTGGTCGAAATGGTTCAAGGATAGCCGGTCCTTCTCCTAGATAGGAGGGACAGAGGGAGATTCTCAATCTTTTGTTATGCAAGGTGTACTGACCGGAAGTCGAGCGTACAAAGGATGTCTTGATGGAGGTACTCACAAAGAGACACAACGTCGTCAAGACAAGATCAAGTCTGAAGTTCAAGTCAAGGTCGAAGCTTAAGCGAGAGGTCTAAGGATTCCAGACAAATACACTTGTATTGTGTAGATCGAGAATAAAGAGAAAGTACATGGCAGTTAGGTATTTATACTGAGAGACACGTAAGCGTGGAATCTCTCAGAACTAGACAGAAGCAATGGGTAATCAGGAGAACATAACTAGTGTAAGAGAACTAGTTAGAGGAGAGATACTGTCCATGGTGATAAAGGAAAGCACCCCTTCCGGTAGTACAAGGGAAATGGCGTGGGGTTTTTATAAGTGGAAGAGGGAAACATTAGTTCCATCGAATAGATGAAGACAATGTTCCCAGTGAAGTGAGAACATGCCAGGACCAGCGATAGCCCAACGAGGGGAAGAGAAAAGGTAAACACGTGTATGGAGAAGTAAGATCATAACAATCAGACCATATCCCCTTTTTCCAGTCCTCTACAGTCCAATCCTTATGGGCATAAGCAAAGTCCAAGCAAGCTGTATGATGCCTAGCAGAGAGAAGGGGGTGTTTGGACTTAACCACAGCCTTCATACCAGATTTCTTCAAGTGGAGGTAGACCGTATTGGCAGAGAGGGGTTGATTGATGATGTTGGTAAGGGCTTTGGTCACTTGTACAGCATTTTCAGCTCTGCCAGAAGTGATTAGATGTTGGGCATGGTGAATGTTGGTAGGAGAAAGCTTGGAAGGATGGAACACTCCTTTGAGCGAAGTTTGGATATGGCAGAAGGGCTGACACCAGTTTGCTTGGCCATGGCTTCACCAGGATGGCCAGCATCAAGCAAGGAGAGGATGGTGCTTTATTGTGCAAGAGAAAGAGATCTGACCATGGTGGTGGTTGGAAATCAAGAAGTGTGGGAACTTTTTTAAAGAGATCCTGGTCACCAATTGAAAAGTGAAAAAACCCTTTCCATGGTATTGCTGTCTTGCATTGGCCATATCTCGACCATATTTGGACTGGATCATATGACCCTAGGGTCGATCGGTAGCCAAGAGTGTATACTTCCCACGACCCCACCAAAGCTAAGCGTGATTCCCACAGTGTTTGGCGGTGTGCAAAGCACACTGCTGTCAAGATCAGTATAAAAAGGGTTTTTGGAGTCACTGTATGCATGTGTTCCAAATATCCTGAAATAGGATACATCCAGTTTGCCTCCATTGAAGATTTCAATGGGAGTCTTCTAATCATGACAATGCATGGGTTGTCTATTATAGACATGTAATACAGTTTCACAAGCATCTTGTCAGAATGATCATGGTATGCAAGCATGTTGGCACATGGCTTCTGCTTTTTCAAGCAAAGTTCAATTGAACCTCTCTGCACGACTGTTTTGTTAGGGTGTATGTGGAACCAAAGTCTAATAAGTGACTCTGTCATATCTGTAGATTTCTCCAAGTTCAACTCCGGTCCTCCGGACCAACTCCAGTTCGTTGCTGCAACTCTGGACCACTTCGGAGTTGGCTATGTTTCTACATTCATCTCTCCATTCTTGTTCCTGACTTATACTCCTTTGGTACTAAGTGTTGTCACTGTTTAGTATTACCCGTGACAGTTCCGTAGTTCGGTACTTTCGTACCTCCAGAACACTGCTCCGAATCCGGACTCCGCAGTACTTCTACTTAGTATATAAACTGTACACTCAGAACTATTTACCTTAGTTCGAATATCATCTTAGACTCAACTCCTACCCTCCAGAAGTCTTGACGACTTTCCCTCTAGTCCACTCGTGAGGTTAGCTCGTCGCTAAGCCTTACAACCCTCGGACCTCCTCAGCATCTCTGTCCTAAATCCGGGACAGGACCTACGACAAGGGCGCACCACATACGGTGAAGCCAAGTCCCGACACCATCTAACTCCGGAGTTCTCAGAGTTCGATCTGAGTTGCTCCAGTCTTAACAGTATATTCGAACTCCTACTTGTCTCCGTCCCCATTATCTTATGGCTACTAGAACCACCAGATCTCAGACCCGTGCCTTAGGCACGAATCCACCCTCGTCTCCAAGAGACAACCCTCGTAGTGTTTTTGACAGTAATCGGCGAGGCCCTGAACTCGTTGAACAATTCCAGAGCTTTTCTGCTCAACGTACCGCCCCCTCCGTATCTAATGTGCGTTTCCCCACAGAGTCCCCAACTCCGGGCACATGCATTCTCATCCCTGACGGTGATGATACCGACACATCCGACCATCTCTTCGGCAGTACTGCTGTCCATGACAACATCCAAGGACGTCCAGAGTTCCCCAGAGGCGACCCCCCAGGTCTGCCCTCCAAGGACGATGATCCGGACTTCCCTGAGGACGACCTCTTCGCTCCTGACCCCGACTCCGACGATGAACCCGAGGTTGAGCATGTCCCTTCGGATGCTCTTACACAGTTGGCGAATGCCATCCAGAGCCTTGCTCGTTCCTCTCGTCGCCCTCCCTCTGAATCTACCCCCCGCACTAAAGTCCGAGAGCCCGACCAGTTTGACGGGACTGATCCCCGAAAACTCTAGGTTTTCTTAGTGCAATGTGAACTTAACTTTCAGGACCGCCCCAAGGCTTTTCGTACCGACCGTGCTAAAATTACCTTCGTGCAGTCGTACCTAAAGGGCATGGCCCTAGAGTGGTTCGAGCCGGACCTCCTCCTCGTAGCAGCTCCGGCACTCTGCCCTCTCTGGATGGACAACTATCGACAGTTTGTTGTCAAACTCCAGACTAACTTCGGTCCGCACAACCCCATTGGAGATGCAGAACATCAGTTGGACCACCTCGCTATGAAGGATGGCCAGCGGATTACGAAGTACATCGTGGAATTCAATAGGATCGCTTCGCAGATCCGGGGATATGGAGAAGGTGCCTTACGGCATCATTTCTATCATGGTCTCCCCGATCGGATCAAAGATGAGATCTCCCGTGTCAGTAAACCTTCCACCCTCTCTGACCTCCGACAACTCGCCCAGGCTATAGATGCGTGCTACTGGGAGCGCAAGTCCGAGGTTAGCCGACAGGCGAAACCTTCTACCAACACCTCTGACAAATCACCTACCTCCGCATCTACTCCGGCCGCAACCCCAAAAGACTCTAAGGAGTCCAAAGGGAAGGCTCCGCCCACCTCCAGTACCTCCGGTGCCAAACCCGACCTTACCTCTAAGTTGGGGAAGGACGGTAAGCTTACAACAGCGGAGCGCAAGCACCGCTTCGATAACAAGCTCTGTATGTTCTGCGGACTCGCAGGGCACGTTGCTAAAGATTTCCCGAAGTCAACTTCTCGGGCATCCAAGGGTCGTACAGCTACGACAACTCTGGAAGTCAAACCAGAGGTCTCTTCAGAGGCAAAAAAATAGTCTGCGACCTTCCTGACTCCGCACGATCAGGAGGTTGCATTGATTTTGCTTGTGCCCCAAAGGAGATTCATTTCAACGCGTCCGCTCTCTTAGATCCTCAGTCCCTCATCTCCTCCGTCACCCTGAACTCCTATGACATTCCCTCCGTCTCCGCGTTAGTAGACTCCGGTTCTTCCGATTGTTTCATAGATACGACTTTCGTTAATGAACATGCAATCTCACCATACTCTGTTCCTCCGATCCAATTGCAACTCTTCGATGGAACCACGAATTCCACAATCACCCAAGCTCTTGACCTCTCCATCCACTTTGAAACCGGTGATATCACTCCAATGACATTTTATGTCACTCCGCTAGATGGCTCTTGTTCTCTTGTCCTAGGACACAACTGGCTCACCCGCTTCAATCTGTTGATTGACTGGGTTTTGGGCAGTATCTCGTTCCATTCAATTGAACAGAACATCCCAGCACCCCCGAGCTCATCTCCGCAGCCTCCGGACTTACCTCCTCCGGCTGATCCTACATTGTCCGATTCACCACCGAGTTTCTCCCACCGCAAGGCTCCGCCTATCACGATTATCAGTGCCCCTGCTTTCGCATTGGCCTGTCGTTTACAAGGCTCCGTTCAATTTAGCCTGCAGATCCGCCCAAAGGAGAGTGATCTCCGCTCCGCTTCTATCCCCTCCAAACCTGCAGATCTCTCCGGAGTTCCTCCAGAGTACTCCGAGTTTGCTGATGTTTTCAATAAGGGTAAAGCTGATACGCTTGCCCTGCATCGTGAGCACAATCTGAAGATTGATTTGGAAGAAGGAGCATCACCTCCCATCAGCACTACCTACTCCCTTTCCACCTCCGAGCTTGAGTCTCTCCGATCATTCCTAGATGAGCACCTTGCAATGGGATTTATCCAACCTTCCTCCTCCGCTCATGCAGCTCTGGTTCTCTTTGTCCGCAAGAAGGACGGATCACTCCGTCTCTGCGTGGACTTCCGAGGACTCAACAAGATCACGAAGAAAGACCGTTATCCACTCCCCCATATCTCCGATCTGTTAGATGCTCCGAGCTGTGCCAGGATCTATACCAAAATCGACCTCCGGCATGCATACCATCTGGTCCGCATTGCTCCGGGCGATGAATGGAAGACCTCTTTCCACATGCGCTACGGTTCTTACGAATGGCTCATCATGCCCTTCGGTCTAACGAATGCCCCTGCGGCGTTCCAGTGGTTTGTCAATACAGTCTTCGCAGATCTCCTTGATGTTTGCGTAATAGTCTATCTGGACGACTTTCTAATCTACTCTGCAGACATGGCTTCCCCCCGGGAGCATGTCCGGGAAGTCCTCCGGCGACTCCGCAAACATGGTCTCTATGCAAAACCCGAGAAATGTGAATTCCATACTGAATCTACCGAGTATCTCGGATACCAGCTTTCGCCTTCCGGACTTACCATGTCTCCGGCTAAAGTGCAGACCATACAGGACTGGCCCGAGCCTCGGAAGATAAAGGACATTCAGTCCTTTTTGGGATTTGCCAACTTCTATCGTCGGTTCATAAACACCTACTCCGACATCGTCACTCCTTTGACCCAACTCACCCGGAAGGGTGTCCCCTGGGACTTTAGCAACACCTGTCGCTCCGCCTTTCGGAAGCTTAAGGATGCCTTCACCTCCGCCCCTATCCTTACCCATTGGTCTCCGGATGCTCCGATGATAGTGGAGACCGATGCCTCCGATTATGCCATCGCTGGCATTCTCTCGATTCGCTGCTCCGACAACGAAATCCGGCCGGTCGCCTACTTCTCTCAGACTTTGTCCGCTCCGGAGCTTAATTACGATACCCATGATAAGGAATTGCTCGCTATCCACGAGTCGTTCCGATCGTGGAGACACTATCTTGAAGGCTCCGGTACTCCGGTCGATGTGGTCACTGATCACAAGAACCTGGAATACTTTGCTACCACTAAACTATTGACTCGGCAGCAAGCCCGCTGGTCAGAGTTCCTCTCTCAGTTCAATATGGTTGTTCGATTCCGGCCCGGGAAACTCGAAGCAAAGCCTGATGCCCTCACTAGACGTTGGAATGTCTATCCCAAAGAGGGGGATAAGGACTACGCTCTCGTCAATCCTCATAATTTCCATCCGGTCTTCACACAGGAACAGCTCGCTGCGTCCCTCCGAGCCACTTACCTTGTCACTCCGGTGCTCCGGGCAAGTGTCCTGTTTGATATCAAGCACCTCCATAACGACATCCTCTCCACATTTCCCTCCGACCCTTTGGCTGCTATTCATCTGTCCACCTCTGAACCCCCCAACTCTCGCTGG
The DNA here is from genome assembly GCA_038089495.1 of Xerocomellus dryophilus. Lineage (NCBI taxonomy): Eukaryota > Fungi > Basidiomycota > Agaricomycetes > Boletales > Boletaceae > Xerocomellus > Xerocomellus dryophilus. The sequence continues at coordinate 19,757 of JBBPKY010000466.1, forward strand.
TCCGTTGACACTGATGGTTTCCTCCGTCTAGATGGTCGTATCTATGTACCGGACTCCAATGATCTCCGACTCTGAGTCCTCCGGTATAAGCACGATCATCCCCTCTCTGGACACTTTGGACAGAATCAGACCTTGGAACTTATCCGCCGTGAATACACCTGGCCAGGACTTCGTACTTATGTGAAGGATTATGTGTCCTCTTGCACCTCCTGTGCCCGTGCTAAGGTTCCGAGGCATAAGCCTTATGGTCTCCTTAAACAGCTCCCTATCCCCGAGAAACCATGGAATTCCATATCTATGGATTTCATTGAACAGCTTCCTCCGTCCTCCGGGTATACCTCCATCCTTGTTGTCGTTGACCGCCTGTCTAAACAGTGCGTATTCATCCCTACCCACGACACGATCACATCTCCGGAGCTCGCAAAGCTATTCCTTCTCCATGTGTTCTCTAAACACGGAGTTCCCTCCCACATCACCTCCGATAGAGGTACGGAGTTTGTCTCTCATTTCTTCTGCTTCCTCGGTAAGGCCCTCGATATCCGACTCCATTTCACCTCCGGATATCATCCGGAAGGTGACGGCCAGACCGAGCAGATGAACCAGACCCTCAAGCAATACCTCCGGATCTACTGTAACTATCAGCAAGATAATTGGTCGGAACTCTTGCCACTCGCTGAGTTCTCGTACAATAATGCTCCGAGTGCTACCACCAGAGTGTCACCATTCTTTGCTAATAAAGGTTACCATCCCAATATCACAGTTCATCCAGAGCAAGATCTTTCCTCTGCTCGAGCCTGAGAGTACTCCGTTGACCTCGACTCCCTCCACCAATTCCTCCAAGAGGAGATGGCCCATGCCCAAGAACGATACCAAGGACCTGCTGATGCCCGACGATCTCCGGCACCGGACTTCAAAGTCAGTGACCAGGTCTTCGTCAAGGCTAAGTACTTCTGGTCTACTAGGCCTTCTAAAAAACTCTCCGAGAAAAATCTAGGGCCCTATAGTGTTATCGCTCAGGCAGGCTCACGCTCCTTCACGCTCCGACTCCCTGACTCGTTGAAATCTGTTCACCCTGTTTTTCACGTGTCACAGTTAGAACCCTCCGTACCCAACATCATTC